>KZ506614.1:157843-168560 GCA_002844005.1 Limosa lapponica baueri
TAAGAGGCTCACTTCTATGGCTAGGTGTGTATCGTCTTTTATACTGCCCCATCTGTGAACTTTTTTTCTGTGTAAGAGATTCTTATAATGGCAGCTATGTTAACCATATGGAACACTGACTGAATAATGTTGTGCATATATACACTACTAGGAGAGAGCATATTGTTACTTGTCACTAAAAAATAATAAATACGAAGAGAAATTTGGAGAGTTTTTAGTTGTTAATACTGATGAGGAGTTAAATGAAAACTGATATCTTTAAATGTGCATGAATTAGAAATGACAACTTTTTTCCTTACCTAGGCTGCTCATTTGCTACATCCTTTTTGAGTCATTAAGTGTTTCTCTTACAAAAGTAGTCCCTATGAAGGCTTTTTCACAAAATATTATTTCCTCTCTAAGCATTTCTTACTACCTAGATGTGTATTGCATTAAGATGCTTATATTAATGACTTAAGGTTATTACTCTTTACCAGGTTAGGGCGTAAACTGTTTTAGTTTCTCTGGCCCTTTCTGGGTAGGGAGTATTTTTGCTAGTGAGGCATTTTGCTCATCTGACTATTTTTCCTCTCACCTTTTGCCGCACCATGTATGCTGCTTTGTAGTGTCTGTTGTTATCAGCTTGTTTCATGGGCTGTGTTTCACAGGTATATGTTTGGAGCAGCTCTGTCGAGGAGATGAGTCAAGTATGATTTGAGAAAGAAGGGTTGGATCTTTGTGCTCTGAAGGAAAGAAGGCCTAGTGCTCATCTTTGTACCTGGTGTGATAGATCCCAGAATCACACAGAAGCCTTTGGGTACTGAAGCCCTTCCAGTGACAGTGGCTGGTGTGCAGGGGATGCTTTGAGAGTCATGGTGCCTACTGGATACCTTGTTTTCTTTTTCTTTTTTTTATTGCCGCATGTATTTCTGTGGTCTGTAAATTCCTGGGCATGGGCCTCTGTTGAATGCTATGTGCAAAATCTCCTTTATGGCTAAAAAATGGAAGCACTCCTTAAAAGAAAGGCCAATAATTTATTTTTAGAATAATTGAAATCTTACGAGCCTAATGATTATTAATCCAGATCTAATTGTTACAAAAAGAAAAAAAAGAAAGAGCAATAATGTGGTTAAATTAGTTATTCTTAGCCTCTCACTGCTGCTCTGAGTCCTAAGGTCAGTGGCTTCATCCTGGTGGTGATGAGCTGTTCTGGTGAGTTATCAGCATCAGGTGTCCTTCACAAGGAGCAATATGATCGTTCATGTTAATGGCTTCATCTTCCTCTCTCTAGGATCCACTTGAGAGTATTTTTGTATGCTTGCTAATGTGCTTATACGCCTTTCCTCTTTACTGGTTTGCAGCTCCTTGTTACATCCAAATGTGTAGGAGGTGCTACATATTAGATAGTATTTCTTTCTTGTTTGTTTACCTAAAAAACCAGTTTTGTCCAGGTCTGCATTTCTCTTACTGGACCTGACTGCTGGTGAGTTGTGGGGCATCCAGTGCCGAGTCCTGTACAAGCCATCTCTGTTCATGCCATGCCTGCACTCCTCTGCTGAATCCTGTGTCTCCACTTCTCAAGGCCTCTGCTGTCATACCAGGCCTGTATTTCTCTACACTGCATCATTGTTGTAGAGTTGTGAATATCTCATTCTATACAGAGTAACTGCTTGTTACTGCTATCTGTATGAAGCTATGGTTGCAGCATGGCTGGGTAAACGAAAGTAGAACCAATTAGGCGTAGGCACCTGGTCAGTTGGAGAAATTGCTGTCACAGCTAAATCAAGTAAAAGTTGCAGGCAGGTCAAGAAAAGTTCAGCCAAAGTGAGCCTGACAGGCTTTAGTCCTAAGGTCTTTCAAATGCAGTACAGAGCTTATGGACTGCTGCTAGCAGTCGCTGTGCTGTGTTACAGGGCTACACAGTTGTATGGCAATGGGAGGGATGATGTGGAAGAAGAATTTAAACAGATACGTGTTTGAGAAGGAGGGCTGGTGTCAAGAGGATGGGGCCAGGCTCTTTTCAGTGATGCCTGGTGACAGGACAAGGGGTAATGGGCACAGATTGAAACACAGGAAATTCCCTCTGAACATGAGGAAAAACTTATTTACTTTGAGGGTGACAGAGCACTGGAACAGGCTGCCCAGAGAGGTGGTGGAGTCTCCTTCACTGGAGACACTCAAAACCCACCTGGATGCATTCCTGTCCAGCCTGCTCTAGGTGAACCTGCTTTGGCAGGGGGGTTGGACTAGATGATCTCTGAAGGTCCCTTCCAATCCCTGCCATTCTGTGACAGGACAGTTAGACTGGGTATATTGTATAGCAGGAAGTTTGAAGGGATGGGAGTGAGGAGAGACCTGAAAGGCCAGTGATGTTTTGGAATAGGCTGTACCTGCGGAGGTACCCCTATCATCAGGTGGTGTTGGTTCCAGCTGACACCTCCATGAATGTCAGATTCCCATGAGGGAGAGCCTGCATCACATATTTGAATCTGTAGCTTGAAGCTGGACTTCAGCATCCCCCATCAGTCCCCCTTCCGTTCCCAGTATGATGAGAGAGGAATGGCACTGTGGAATCAAAGGCTTCCAGTCAGTTTTGTCTCCTACATCTTCAGTTCTGTGCTACACAGTGTTATTCGTTTCCTCCTTTTCCTCTCGTTTCTTCCTCAACAACTATGTTACAGACACAATCCCTTATGTCCCTTTTGGCTCCCGAAGTATGCAGCAGCTCAAGGGCATAACTTGCAGTGCAGAGGAAGCACGTGGGAAGATGCAGGTGGTATGTCTGTGTTGTGAATATAGGTTTGAGAATTGATGCGACAGGAGGGAGATTTTCTGCTTGTCTTCTGACATACTGAGACCAGTTACGGAAGGTACAAGTCATCTGTACTCTGCTTTTCTCCCCTTACCCCCATAGCTTTGACTTCTATTGTGTAGTTTCTCCCTCCCTTGTTTCTGCAGAGTGCAGTAGAGGTCATACTGATGAGTACTGATATATATGGCCGGGGAGCGTGCTGGTAAACGAGGGTGAGGATGAGTTTTGTCATGGGAGAAGGGTATAAGTGCTTAGGGAGAAGACAGTGAGTGAGAGGGTAGCTATGGTGAGCAGGGAAAGAATGGGAATGCAGGACTGTAGCCTGTTATGAGTACAGATTGCTACCTGAACAAATACACCTACAAATCTGTTTCTACTGTACCAGCATCTCTGTTACATTCCTCTGGAACTCTTACTGACTCCTGCCGCTTGATCGCTGTGCATCTGTACATGGAGAACATACTTATCTGGAGTGGTCAGATATATTGTCACTGTAGGAAAAACTCAGTCGGGTGTTAGAGAAGTGCTTTGTAAAGGTGGAGAGTGTCTTGGGTCATAAATAGCTCCTAAGCCATACAGAATTTGCTTTAATTGTTTTCTCTTTGGAATTTTTATGGTTGTGTTGATCGCTCATTTTCAAATGAAACTTCATAGCAAACATTTCAATAAAAATATGAGGTATCTGAATTTCCAGGCTTTCCGAATGGAAGAGTGGGTGTTCTGATGTGTAGTCTAGCTCCTCCTGGGAGTGATGTGTTGTGCTTTGATTCTTGGATACAGCTGTAATGGCAGAAGGTATGTCAAGGTTCTCCCCTGCTGTCTGAGAATTTAGGACTTTTTGTTTTCTTTCAATGTGTGGGTGTAAAGGCTGGTGTAAACTACAGAACTGTGATTTGAATTCAGGCCTCAGACTGCTGCTGTAGATTTCCAAGTAAGTGTGCTAGGTGCTGTATGTCACAAAATTTTTCCTGCCTGGGATGTGGGTCTTTCCCCTGATAGTGTTAACTTTTCATGTGTTTTTCCTCTTCTCCCAGCTTTAAGTCATCTTCTTCTCTTAGTATTTTTCCTTAGCTTCCAATAGGTAGTCTTTAGGTGTGTTTATTCTTGTGCCCTTTAATATTTGTGAACTGTTGCCTTCGCATACCACACTGGTAATTCATACATATTGCTTTAGAAGTTACAGGTGCCAGCTGTGATTCTGGAGCCAAGAGTGAACACTACTGCTAAAATAAGACTTACAGTGCTGTTGTTGATGCTATATATTGCTTTCTCTTCTGCAAATTAAATTGCTGGCTTTGTCTACTAGTCATTCTCTTTGGCTTTTTTTTTATTACTGTGTTAAATAAAATCTTCTTAATGTTGTGTAAGAAAGTTTTCTGGAGGCTAGAAGGCCTACTAACACCAGTTCAGCAACATTCTGTACACCAGAAAATTTACAATAACTGTCTCTGTCTGCTTCTCAAAATATTTTCGCAAGCAAAGATTTCTGCAGCTCCATCAAGGACAACAGCTGGCAAACCCTTGAAATCCTTGTTTTGCAAATCTCACCTGGAAGATGCGAGGATTTTGTACTTAAAGATGGAGTAAAATGATGCAAAATAATTTCTCTATTATGGAAATTTATTGGCCTGTTCTGTGCAAATGTATATTTATGTTCCTCCAAAACCTATATTTTTTAACACAGGCATTTCATATTTATAAGAAAACTATTTTTATACATTTTGTTGGATTTTTTTTTTTAAAGCAAAGCATCATTGTAAAAAGACTGTACAGATCTTCAGGTATTTGAGGTAATAGCAGCATAAACCAAAAAGCACTGCAGTACGCCAAGTATACTGTTAGAAGCAGCTTTTCTGTTGAAATCTTGATTCTCTTCAGCTGTTACTCTCATGAAGGCATCTAAACCTTATGTATAACTACCGTTTATGAAATGTATGAAAATAGCACATTGCAAGCCAACAGGAATCGTAGAAACTGGTTTTTCGGTTCTCTGAAGATCTCTGGAAAGACTCGTTCAAAATAGAGAGGTTTATGGTAAGGTAAACTTCGCTGTTGTTGTTGACGACACTTACAATATCAAGCCAGACAAGCTGACAGCTCTACATACCTTTGCTGTCTTTAATTGCATTGGTACTGTCGTGTTTTTCTGACTGGGCTCACGTGCGTCGCTGTACATTTGTTCTCTGCTGTTCATCACTTAAAAGCTGCCTAGGAGTCAAGGTTACAGTTCTGGACAACCCCCCTAGTTTAGTAACTTTTAATGCTTGCATAATATTCCTTTTCCTCCACCCTCTGGCTCGCTCCACAAAAATAGTCCCCTAGACTGGTAGAAGAAATTTTTCTGCACAAAAAATTATGTGTGCACATAATTAATTCAGTCATTATTTTGGCTTGCTAAAAATGTACAGTGCATTCTGGTAGGTGTTCTGGTCTGAAAGCAGTTGGTATCTTACAGAACACGTGTGTTTTGATCATCCTGATGTTTGCAGCACTGATGACTTATTCTTCCCATATGTAATTTTTTTTTCTTTTACAATAGTGTAGTAGAGATTTTAAACATGAATCTCCTACCTTAACGCTGAAATATATTTCTTTAGATACGAGCTGTTAGATGAAGCATTGGTTTTAATTACGGTTAATGTAGGTGGGCATTGTTTGCTCTTCAGGATTATAGACAATCTAAAGTGTATTTCATGAAGTGTTCTAAATGGTATTTTTGTGGGGTCATTTGATTTTATAAAATGAAGGATACATAAGATATGGAAGTTGTGAAACAGTGGACTTGGAGACAATTTCTGTCATCTTTGCACTTTTTCTAAACAAACAAAACCCTAAAAAGCCAGTCCAGGGAAGACCAAATGCTAGTTCTTTACTTTGTGTTTCATATTCCATGCTGTTAGTCATCTTGTTCTCTTGGGATGTAAACACTTAAACTGAACCTTGAAGAACAGCTCTTTTCAAGAGCCTTGTGTTGTCAACTACTAGCCACAACAGAAGCTTTTTTTATCTTGAATTTTTGCTTTATCTTTGTTTAAATGGTAATTTTAGGTTGTGGTGAGCTTTTTTTTTAATTTTTTTTTTTTTAAATCTGTGATGTGTAAGGGATGCTTTCTGGTTTTTGTAGAATCTGTTGGGTTAAAAACTATGTTTTTTATGTCTTTTTCAGAAGGTTTTGCCTAGCTGATAGTTATTCCACTCTTCTTTTTCCCCAGCCAAACTTGAAAGAGAAGGCACGACTCTTTAATATTAAAAATGGGATCATTGTCTTGGGAGCCTGAATAAAAAGCAATTACTCTTTTAGTCGAATTTTACTTCCTTGCTGTCTCATGTAATTAGGTAGCTTCCCCAGCTTCCTTCATCTTACTAGGGAGAAATAGCTGAGGTGTAGTTTTGCGTCATACTTAATTCAGTTGAACTGTTGGATATTTCAAACCTTGTGGTCTTCCTCTTGCTGTCCCCAGCTGCATGCTCTAACTGTGTTGGAGCCAATGCTTATGTGCACTCAGGTGTGTGGTTTGATCTGCTGCCAAGAAAGTGTTTCCCGCAAGGGCTTGTGGCCGCAGGATTGCCCGAGCTGATGAGAGGGGAAAGCACGGCTGCCAAGGGGGAAGGGGAGGGGGGGAAATCACTTCTCCCCTCCTCAGCCCCATAGTTTGAGGGAAAGGCAAGGGGGTGGTGGCCACCTTCTGGGACTGTGTTTTTTATTTATTTGTTTTTTTAAGCACTGCCGGCTGCAGTGGTGGGTTGCATAGCTGTGGCTCACGTGGATACTCCTTCACTTCTGGGGCTGAGGAAGGAGTGCAGTTCATTCTTTCCTGAATTGCAAACTGTCTCAGGTGTATGTAACTTAAATATTTTCAGCAGGAAAGCAAGGTGGTTGCTTCTACTGTAAAAACTGAAGTTTATGGTGTTCACGTTCTTTGATAGGTAAGAATGGGAAAAAGGCCACAGCTTTGTTTTCGTGTTTTGAATGGCTTTGCTAAGCCAGCAGATGCTTGCTTTTTCAGTTTCATAACCCGCTTAAAGAACAAGTTGGTGGTGTGTAGTTTTGAACAATTAAATAATTACTTCCAAAGTAGTAGCATTTTAAACCAGTTGCTCTAAAAGAAATTTTCTTGGAAGAGAGAATGCCAATTTATCTCAATACTTACAAGTTAAAACAACTACAAATATGCCATTCAGCTTGGTAACTTGCTAAGTTTAGGTAAGTTTATTTAGAAATGCATCCTCATTACTGGGCTTATGATGCACATATACAGAGAATGGGTAAGGTGCTTTAGGGGAGTAATGCTAAAGACCTGTCTAGAAGTATTAGTTTTACTTGGTCTAAAACTATTGCAAAACCAAATACATGAAAACAGATGGTTCAGCTTCTTTTCAGTCTTTTTGAAGTTCAAGGACTTTTTTAAGCAAAAGAAAATGACTTAATGACAGTGATGTTCCTTTGAAGGTGGTTAGAAGAGCCGGTGTCATGTAAA
This sequence comes from Limosa lapponica baueri, assembly GCA_002844005.1. NCBI lineage: Eukaryota > Metazoa > Chordata > Aves > Charadriiformes > Scolopacidae > Limosa > Limosa lapponica. Next base: position 165,113 of record KZ506614.1, read on the forward strand.
TGATGAAATATCTCCAAGGTTGCCTCAGCAAAAAATGAGTCTTCTAATTATGCAGGAATGTGGGCAGTGAGTTCACAGCAGTGATGCAACTTTCTTGCTGTGTCGACTTACTGACTCCTCTGCCCCATGACTTGAATGTGGGGTGTTTTTAGTTTGTTTTTGATTGTACAGTGTTTCCTGACATTTGAACTTCATCTTTACAGAGACAGCTTAAACCCAATCCTAATTAAAATATTTTTAGCTTAATTTGACTTGGCTTGTTATCTCAATTAGCTGTAAGGTGAAGGCAAGCCTTAGTAATCATATTTGTGTCGGTCAGTGCTTGTAATCTTTGAGTCTGCGTGTACCCTTTGGTTTTAGTTTCAGCAGGACAGTGTTATCCTGTTGACTTTGCTTGCAAAGCTGGATGTTGGATTTCCAGTAGTTAAGGGCTTGTTCTCATCTTAAACTGAATTCTTCCATTTAATTTCTGCAGTTCTAACTGATTCCAGTAGAGTCAAATTGATCTAAATGAGGGCAGCTCAGCTCCTTTGTATACTGCTAATTGATCCCCTTGCTCCGCTCTTTCAGTTCATGTATGGATTAATAGTTTCCTTTGCTCTTTATCTTACTGCTGCCTAGTCAGGAGGCCTTCTCTGTCACACGTAGACACGCAGTGCCTGTTTATAACGAAGTTTCGCCCTGTGTTGGGGGATATGTATTGTAGGCACTATAATAATAAGTGTACTCAAAGTTGTAGTTGTGTGTGGTCTTAGGAAAGAGCATGAGGAAAACACGCATATCTGCTGCTGGCCTTGCTAATATAATATGTTTATCTGTTAGCAGAGAGTATCTGTGAGATTGTTGGTGTCAGTTGGCTTGCAAGGCTGTCCTTCACTAGAACCTGCAGGGAAAGCTGGAGGAGCTTGTTTGGCAAGGAAGGGCAGTTACGCATTTCAGCTGCAGAAGTTCAATGAGCAAAGAAAAGTGCTGAAAGTCTGTTGACTCTTATTTCTATAGCTGTAGTCCTGTCTTCCCCACATTTGGCCTTGTTTTTGGGGGCAATGCCCAGAAAATGTTTCATTTCTGTGCCTAGATTTGTCTGTTACAGAGATCATGTTGCATTGCAGTAACTGTCCTTAGCATGGAAGCTTTATGCTATGAAAATCCCTAGTGCTGTATATATTAACCAGGCTGGTACTTGGAGTCATTTTTTTAACCTTCCCTGGAAGAGAGAAGTGATAGATAATTAAAATGTACTTGTAACTGTTCTGAAATACTTTGCTAGGAAGATCTGATTTTTTTTTTGTCTTAGTTCAGAATTCTGAGTTTAAATCTTGATTTGGAGCATGACAACTTCTGTTTTGGTGACATGTGCACTCATTAACCCCTGTAATATCTCAGACTGCAAAAGAAAAGGTAAAACTTCGAACGTAAAAAATACATCTCTCTAATTGTGCACAAGTGTTAGAAACTAGGAAACTTTACAACGTAAGTGTTTGTAAGCAAAATGGCAAAGTATGCCCTTAGAAAGACCAAAGCAAACCCTAGTATGTGGAAACTAGGATTAACATAAGCTTGAGTATCTGTAAATCAAAGCTTGTGTTAGGATGAACTCTGGCCCTGTGATGGCTTTCACAGGGAATTTCTAGGTTCTGGCTGTTGCAGGTCATTGCATCAGAAAAAAAACTTGGTCCAAAACTGTGCTTATTTCTCATGTTTTTAAAAAACACCTTTCCTCCTCCCCCCAAAAAACCCCAAAGGTATGTGCTATTTTAGTATTTTTTCAGCAGATACTATGTAATAGCTGAGGGGTTTGGGTTTTGTTTTGTGTTTTTTGTGTGTGGTTTTTTTTACTGGGGTTTTAGTCTTGTTTCCTTGCTGTACTGGCAAGAGAAACACTGTGATGTTTTTTTTCTACAGACCATGCAGCTATCAGGTCATGGGGTTTTTCCATTTTTCTGACTCAATAGCTTGCAACTGGGTGGGATCTTATAAGTAGGAGAGCTACTGGCCGTCGCTTTACATCTGACTGAGCAGCGGTAGGTGACAGCTCTTCATTTATTTCCTAACTCTGCTCTAATCTTCACAATGGAAAAGTTTCATACTTTCTTTTATAGGCAGGATTTGAGATTGTAGTTTTATTTGTCACTGATTTTTGCTTAACATGTAGCACAAGTAGCTTAAGTTGGATTTTGGAGTGTCACTTTCTGTTACTGGCCTGGTTTGATGCTTTGATTGCATGAGAGATGTTGTTGGATTTCCTTTGTTGCCCATGCCTGTCTTAAAAATCTCCAAACACTTACCTGGGATGACCTGGGTATATTTGATTCTGATTTGGCACAGAATGGTGTGCTAGCATTTAACTAGTGACTCAGTGAATATTCAAGAGCCTGTTCAGAACTGGCTTTCCTTATCTAATGCAGGTTTTCAGTAGTCTATGCAGACAACTTGTACTTTGGGCAACAGATGACCTCTTAATGTCATTTCTAGGGCAGTAAGGTCAATATTTTTCAGTATAAAGTCTGTGAATGTATCTATGTGTTACATTTAAAATGCTCTGGAATTTTTTAAAGTCTGTTATTGTAATTCTGCTTAAATGACAAAAGGTAGGGAAATTGCACAGGGGAAATGTACAACACTTTATTTTAAAATCAGTGGTGTAATTCTAGAGAAAAATAATTTTGCTTGGTATGTGAAATGCGGTGATCTCTGCATACTTGTTATGGATTACTGCCATCTCCTTTAATTACCCTGACTGCTGTCTTTTCGCACTGCATAGTTTTGCCCTCTGTTAGGCACAGACCTTCATGGAGGAATGTCTGCAGCCATTTAATGTTTTGAAAATTGCTCATTTAGGTTAGTGAGTGAAGTACACACACCTAACTCTTGCTGTAATTTACTGCATTGACATGCTCTGTTAGCAATACCAGAACTCTTTTCATATCTGGCAATAAAAATAGAAGCTGGAATCAAAATTATGTGAATAAGAAAGGTGGCTCAGGCTTCAGTTGTGAAATGGAGACAAAAGAAAATCAGGGAAATTACCCCTTCTCAGCAGTGCAGTAGCACTTTACTTTCAAGCTTTCCAGACCTCCTTGAGCCTCTTCTGCTGGGGAAACAACGGGTTATCTCAGTGTGTGAATGGGATCGGCAGCAAGCCTCCTTTGAGTCCAAGGCATTATGAGCTTGAATGGCCTAAGGTAGTGAGGCTGTGAAGTCTGTATATCAAGTCTTCATGTGAAAGCAATTTGAGGTCAGAATTGAAAACTGAGCATACTGTATCCAGCACTCTTGGGGTTGGGGTTAGGACCCTTACAAAGGCTGTGTGGAGGGGCAAGAGAGGATGGGTGGAGACTTTCTGGAGGACTTTGAGGAGGAGGTTCCTGCAAGAATGTTTGGGTTTCTGAAACGTGTTTGGGGACTGCTATAAAAAGTTTAGTGCAAGAAGTTTCCTAGGTGTGTCTTC
>KZ506615.1:0-17068 GCA_002844005.1 Limosa lapponica baueri
AGGAGGAGCGTGGGTCACCCACAGCAGGGGAGCCGTCATCTCACTCCAGTGAAACCTGGTGTGGCCACCTCTGGACTCGTGTGCCCCTCTGTGGGGCTTCCTGTTCTTGGCAAGTGGGGAGGACTGGAGAGTGTCCAGAGGAGGTTTGCCAATATGGGATTCATGGCCTGAAGCACAAGGTCCCTTTCTGGGGAGGCTGAGGGACATGGGCTTGTTCAGCATGGTGATGTGGAGGTTCAGAGCATCACAGTCAAAACCTGGAACTGCTTTGAAGCGTGGATTCAGAGATGGTGGAGATTTTCTTCATAGTGGCAAAAAGCAGGAGAAAGGAAGGATGCCAGAAAGTGTGACTAGGGAGGCCGAGACTAGAAATGAAGAGAAGGAAATGTCACTCCAAGGGCAGTGCTGTGGTACAAGAAGGTACCCAGTGGGAGGCTGGACCAGCCCATGGCTTTCTCTTTCCAGGAACAGCCAGCGAGGATGGAGAGATATCAGTAAGTGTAGTGAGCTATTGGGGTGAAAAGACGTAATAAGTGCCTTCAAAGAAAGAAGTGCAAGCAGGGGACACCATAGGGCAGCCCGTGGTGGAGACAACTGAGGACCGTGGCAAGGCTGAAAGCCCCCAACAGAGGTGATCTCTCCTTCACCATGGCTATGGCTATTGTCTCTGCAACAAAGGCCTACCAGAAAGTACCTGACTCTTAGTAAGGAGGACTTTGTTACCTCCTTGCCCCATCCAGAATTGTCCTGCCGTAGTGTTGCCCTTGGCATTGCACATCCCCACATAACACTGTCCCAGGAAGAGCCCTGAGCCAGATGTGAGGGACAAGACATCCTTTCCCTGGGCTGGGGGTCACAGCCTGACCCTTTGGTTTAATGTGACACAGTCAGGTTTCCTCAGCATCAGAGCCACTTTTAATTTTCCTTTACCTACCTGTCATTATTGCCTCCAGTTTTCTGCTCTAATGAGCCACTGGGGAGGCTTTGTTGGGAATGGTTCTCAATGGGATCCATTAACACTCCAAGAAACTTTGGAGTTTACATCTGAGTTTGTCTCCTTGAGAGGTTTCTTCAACTTCCTCTCAGTGTCTGACGTTCATGGACCAAGCCCATCAGGGGGTCATTAAAATGCCTTGGGCTGGTCCTCTGCTGCTGAGCTGGGCCAAGCTCTTGGGATGGAGGAAGCTCATGGCAAGTGGGCAGAGCTGCAGAGAGACAGTTTTACCCAGCGCAGCAGGGCTGAGGGAACAGCTTCAGGCGCGAGGATGAGACAGTCAATGCAGAGAGAGGTTCAAGGCAGTTGGGAGTGGTAGGAGAGCTGAGAGCTCACTGTGGGACTGTCAGAGTGGGAGACGGACCCGGAGTAACGATGAGTCTCAATATGAGTATGATCGTTCTCCCTTTATTCAAGTTTTCACACAGTATATATAGACAGGCAATAAGAGCACGCGCTAGCGGAAGCGATACGATTTGCTTACAGTCTCTGTTCACGCGCCTAGAGCGCTCACACAATTGGTGCAGACCACCTGTCCACGCGCAGCAACTTTTCCCATCTCCCAGACGCGGTTCTGCTTATCTTATTTACTATGTAGCTACTCCTTCATACATCTGCTTTTCAAGGACAGTTCACGATTCCCTCTGGGCTTTTATCTACACCAAAGACTGGGTTGCTCATTGCAATCAAATCATGCCCCTTTTCACTCAGCCATTCCTCCACATGGGACAAAGCTGCATAGCCCTCTACACATAGAATCATAGAACCATAGAATCATAGAATGGTTTGGGTTGGAAGGGACCTTAAAGATCATCTTGTTCCAACCCCCCTGCCATGGGCAGGGACACTTTCCACTAGAGCAGGTTGCTCAAAGCCCCATCCAGCCTGGCCTTGAACACTCCCAGGGATGGGGCATCCATAGCTTCCCTGGGCAACCTGTTCCAGTGTCTCACCACCCTCACCATAAAGAATTTCTTTCTGGTATCTAATCTAAATCTCTTCTCTTTCCTTCCAATTTAAAACTGTTGCCCCTTACCCTTACACGGTAAGTCTCAGGCAGCAGGGCAATGCCACTGCAGATCCTGAAGGGTTCTCCCCAGTCTGTCATCGTCCACAGTCTTTGGGCTCTCTCTCCAGTGCAGAGGAGGGTCAGGGTGTGCTCCAGAGCAGGGCTTCTCTGCAACACCATCAGAGGTACAGGACACGATAAGTACCTTGCCCTGGGGATGGTGCAAGGTGCGAAGGCAGGTGTGCAGCCAGGGGTGCCCAGGGCTGTCCTTCAGAGAGCATGGTCCCTGTGCTCCAGGCGGTGTGTGCTCAGGCAGTGACTCTGTCACCTCCCAGGGTACAACACTCAGCCCGTCGGGTGAGCTCCTCACAGCACTGTGGCAGAAGCTGTGGCTGGAAGGACTGATCCCCAACAGGGCAGATTCCTTCTGCTGTCAAGAAGGTGCTGCGTATTTTGAGGACTACTCATAGCTCCAGATTACTCCCAGCATATTTCCCAAGGGATTTATCAAGAAGCACATCAAAGCAGGGGCTACCTGGAAAGAAAAATGCTTTCTTTGGTCTGTGCTTTCAGTTTCTTGCTGTGGTGGTGCAGAAAAATGGTAATGGAGCTCATCAAGGAACGTTGCACTTTCACTCACCTCTCCTTGCGGAAAGCCTTGTCGCTTGTGTGCTCTCCTCAGGATATATCTGACCCGCTCCTTAGGGCTTGCCAGTACAGAGATGCTGTGCTGGCAGGAGGGGTCTGCAGAGCAGAGCTGAAGTGCACAGTGAGTGGAGAGGGATCTGTGAGCACTGTAGAGATGGGAACACAGAAACAGCTCCCAGCAGGGACAGGTGAGAAGGCTTACAGGGCACCTCCTTATCAGCCCTTCACTGAGCATGTATTTCCACCTAACAAGCCTCCTTATTCTCATGTCCAACTTGAGAGCTTCTCCTCTCAAGGATGTGGGGTCCAGGGCAGCAGCGGCCATTGCTCCAGCAGAAGAGACTCTGTCTCTGTCAGTACCCCTCTGTCCCTCCCTGGGCTTGACTCCCTTGGCAGAAGCATTGGGGCATTTCTCTTTGCTTCTCCACCCAGCCCTGCTGCTTCTGCTCTTGTTTTCAGGGTCTCTAGGGTGCAGCTTCAGCAGCAGCTCAGACACTGACCCTGCAGATCCTGCCATGCAGAGGTGTCCATGGTGCCCAAGCCCTCTTCTAACCTGTGGGTCTCTAGGCAATGCAATCCATGGGATGGGGGTAAAGTGGACTCTACCTTAAGGATACCCAATCTTCTGGGCATCCAAAACCTCACAGCTCTTCACTGGGGAGGGGAGTTTGAAGATCTGCACTTTGGAACTGGACTCCTCTGCTCTCCGTGTGATCATCCTCCAGACCAAAGAGGTGAAAGCAAAAAGCAGCTGAGAGTGAGACTGATGGACAGAGCAGCTCTCTTCCTCCTGCACTGAGGGTCTGTCCTGTTGCCTCCCAGGACTCTCAAAATAGCACTTGTAGTGTAGCAAAAATGACAGGGATTTCTGCCTTCAAAAATGACTCCTCAGGTGGGATGGGGGTAACAGGAGCAAAAAACCCCGTACAAAAGCACACCAAAGCTCTGTTCTGCAGCCAGGGGAACTGGGAGTGACAATGGTCAAAAGCTCTTTTACATCAGGGGTAGATTTAATCTGCAGTCACTCCTGGTTCCTCTCTGCCTGTTGCTGCACAGCACGACTGACTCCTCTGGAGCCCACAGCAGAGTTCTCTGCTCCCCATTGCACCCTCAGCCACACAAACCAAGGATCACACCAGGATCTGCACAAAGGTCTCCCTGGAAGGACACGGCTCATTTGGGGAAGCTTAGTGTGACAAATGGAACAGGTTCTGCTCAGAGATGTCCATCCTGACTCTTCATTGTCTTCTCCTTTTTTTGAACAGGCCTGTATGTTCTGAGGCAGCAAATGTCCAATGGCAGCTCCATCACTGTGTTCCTCCTCCTGGCATTTGTAGACACACAGGAGCTGCAGCTCTTGCGCTTCTGGCTCTTTCTGGGCATCTACCTTGGTGCCCTCCTGGGCAATGGCCTCATCATCACTGCCATAGCCTGTGACCACCGCCTCCACACCCCCATGTACTTCTTCCTCCTCAACCTCTCCCTCATTGACCTGGGCTGCGTCTCCACCACTCTCCCCAAAGCCATGGCCAATTCCCTCTGGGACACCAGGGCCATCTCGTTCTTGGGATGTGCTGCCCAGGTCTTTCTGTTTACCTTCTTGATCTCAGCAGAGTTTTGTCTTCTGACAGTCATGGCATACGACCACTATGTGGCCATCTGCAAACCCCTGCACTATGGGACCCTCCTGGGCAGCCGAACTTGTGTCCACATGGCAGCAGCTGCCTGGGGCAGTGGTTTTCTTCATACTGTGCTGCACACAGCCAATACATTTTCACTGCCACTCTGCCAAGGCAATGGCATAGACCAATTCTTCTGATCATCAAGCTCTCCTGTTTAGATACCAACTATCTCAGGAAAGATGGGCTTATTGTACTTAGTCCCTGCTTATTCTTTGTGTGTTTTGTTTTCATTGTGTTCTCCTATGCGCAGATCTTCAGGGTCGTGCTGGGGTTCCCCTCTGAGCAGGGACGGCACAAACCTTTTCCACATGCCTCCCTCACTTGGCCGTGGTCTTCCTCTTTATCAGCTCTGGTATGTTTGCTTATATGAAGTCCCCTTCCATCTCCTCCCCATCCTTCAGTCTAGTGATGGCTGTTGTGTACTCGGTGGTGCCTCCAGCCATGAACCCCCTCATCTACAACATGAGGAACCATGAGCTCAAGGATGCCCTGAGGAAATGGATCCAATCAATCTTGCACCATGAACAGTAATTTTCTTTTCCTTCTCTGCAGAGTTACGAGAATTTATTTTCAACCAAGCCTCTGCTTTTTTTTTCCCTGATAATCATACTTAGAGGTAATTGCTTGGGTTCATGGAAATTGTCAGGTCAGTCCTGTTTTGCTTGATCCTTGAAGAATCATGAACCTTGAAGAACTATGTGTCACCTATTGCATCCATAATAGCATCCCTGCAATAAAAGGGGATCTGCTGAGTCTGGTGCCTGAACACTGGGTGAGTTGTGGCTAAGAAGCCCAAGGAATTGGTCTTTCCAAGTGTCTTTCCACCTTGTTTTTTACTTGTGTTTGGGAGAATAATCTCACGGTATCACTGGGATCTGTGAGATATCAAGCATATAGTTGAAGGTTCTCTTCTTGCTTTCCAGGGTCAGTGGAGATAGTACACAAGTGCCCAGTCCCCTTCTTTATGATGTCACAGGTATGATGGGGCTGATGGCAGATGTCAGTCCATGTGGAAAGGAATCTGGAGTGGTCAGGAGAGGATGGGGACACTCCATGTACTCTGAGGTGGGTACTGAATGGAGACTCAGAAAGTGAAACACTCTCAGAGATTAAGTCCCCTCAAAGTAAAACACTGAAGCCAGGTACTCACAAACCATGACTCTGCAGGGCCATGGGAGGCAGTGAAGATGCAGCAGGCAGAGGGAAGGGAGACTGGAGAAATGCAGGAGCTGCCTGGGGAGCCCCAGGGTCAGGACTCTCCTGCTGGCCTGGGGAGCAGGGCAGGCGGGGAGCCCGAGCGGGGCAGAGGCAGTTTGGGCTGGGGATCCCCTGCAGCTGAAGGCAGGAGAGGCAGAGAGTGAGTGGCCTCTGCTGGCCCTTGGGGCCAGCTCCAGTCCTGGGGAATGGGGAGGCTGAGAGCCCTCTCTGCCCCCAGCAGCTTCTGTGCTCTTCAGAGGGGCTGGGGCTGTGGGGGGAGTGCCCCGAGCTCTGAAGCACCCTGTGGGGAGCAGTGCTGTGGGGCCAGCCCAGACTGGAGGGCTCTGCTGGGATGGGAGAGGGCAGGGGAGGTGGGGGAGAGCCAGAGAGGGTCTGGTCTGGTCTGGAAAGTGCCCAGAAAAAGAAAACCCCAATGTTAGCAGAGGTGAGAACCTGCTCCAGTTGGCATGTGGTGCAGAGCCAGGTCTCCTGGAGAAGTCATCAGAGGTACAGAGAGAAGAGCTGGTCTGTGCCATGGTCCCTGGCCATCCTGGGGAAGCTGCCCCGGGGCAATTGGGAGAAATCAGCCCCACATACTTTTCATGTCTATCTCTGGCCATACACCCCACCCTGGGGGAGGGAAATTTACTGTGGGACCACTTTCGTCCTCCTGCTGGGCTCAGTGCCTGTGCTGGGGCATGGCCAGCCTTGTGTGGTCTCTCTTCTGTCCCAGAGCCCCCCAGACTCCCCAGCACGGCTGACTGCTGACCCCTGCATGGGACACGACAGAGTTGGTGCAGGGGCAGGTTTTGTTGGGGTGAGGGGAGCTACTGAGTCGGGGGCTGCTGGGGGTGGAAGCATGGAGGGTGGTCATGGGAACTGTGCAGGTGGGAATGTTTCCTCACCTCATGAATGCAGCCTGCACTGTGGAGCCTGCAATGCAGGGTCCTGGGGCCATGTTGGGCAGTGGGACTTGGCCAGCCAAAATGAGAAGGTCTCCTCCTCTTGCTCCACACTTCCCAGCACAGTTTCAGCCTACATGCCTTGCCACAGAGCCTGTGTGTTGGGTGTCTCCACGTGTCCTGTTTTGATCCCATTCAGGGACCTGCAGTGTGTGTATCTGCTTGGAGATGGTCACCATGGCCTGACTGCACAATGCCAGGACATCCTGTCTGGAGATGGGTTGTGATGGTCCTCACCCACAGCAGGAACTGAGCACCAGCAGAGAAAGCTTCCCAGGGGATGAGTGCCTCACGCTGCGCTGGGTGCACGTGTGAGCCTTGGGGGATGTCCTCACACTGAGATTGTTCTTGGTAGAAAAGGGGAACCATCGTATCCCAAAGTAATTTCAGCTGGGTGGGAGCTGTAAGTGTTGCACAAAGGCTCATACACAGAAAGACTGATTTAAAAAAAGAAGAACTATTTATTGGACTCTACTGATTGCGTTGCAGAGAGGGTGCACACAAACATGGCTCTGTCACCCAATTCACCACCGCGGTTACCAAAAATCAGAACAGTTTCATGCCCACTTACACTCCATGTCCCATAGGTCTTGCCAAAGTTGGTCTCTAACCCAAAGCCCTCATCAGACAACTCCCAATAGATCAAGTGCTCAGGGCCTTGTTTACTACTGTAAAATCACCACTCTGTCAGGGTCTTTCTGGCTGCTGCTGCCAAAATCACAGAATCACAGAATCACAGAATATTCATGGTTTGAAGGGACCTTTGAGATCATCGAGTCCAACCACAAAAAAAACCCACAAAACAAAAACAAAAACAAAACACCAAACCACCCCCCACCCCCCCAAAAAAAAAACCAAACCAAAAACCAAACAAAAACACACACCTACACTACACCCACCCACAGACAGATAAAAACCAACAATCTCAGGCATTAGAGCATGTCCTGAAGTGCCATGTCTACACGTTTCTTAAATACCTCCAGGGATGGTGACTCCACCATCACAATCATGAGCTTTTTCTTTGTTTTTTAGTATTTTATTTTCTTAGGTTTTTAGTATTAATCTTCTTTTCACCTGCCCTCAGTCTGTATTTTCCATTCCTTTAGAGCTCTCCATGGAGACTTCAGCCTGCAGGAATCATGCATCCGTCATGGAGGTGGAGGACGCAGCCCTCCTCAGGTCTGTTGATGACACCAAGTTCAGAGGACTGTTCATAGATTCACAGAATCATGGAATGGTTTGGGTTGGAAGGGATCTTAAAGATTATCTAGTTAACCCCCTTCTATGGGCATGGACACCTTGCATTAGACTAGGTTGCTCAAAGCCTTATCTAACCTGGCCTTGAATATCTCCCGGGATGGGGCATCCACAACTTCTCTGGGCAGTGTCTCGCCACCCTCACAGTAAAGTATTTCTTCCTAATAACTAATCTAAATCCCCTCTCTTTCAGTTTAAAATTATTACCCCTTCTATCACTACAATCCCAGATCTTTGAGTCCCACCCCATCTCTCCTGTAGGCAACCTTCAGGTACTGAAAGGGTGCTATAGGCTTTCCCTAGAGCCTTATCTTGTCCAGGTTGAACAACCCCAGTTCTCTCAGCCTGTCTTCATAGGAGAGGTGTTCTAGCCCTCTGATCATCTTCATGGCCCTCCTCTGGACTCGCTCCAACAAGTCCACGTCCTCCAGCTCTGGAGTCCCCAACATAAGAAGAACATGGAACTGTTGCCTTCAGGGATGTTCCCGTGCCTTCAGGATGGTATTCAGAAAACCCTGGCAGTTGGGAGGGATGCCTTGCCAGAAACCTCCTGAAATTCAATAATAACTAGTCCTGAAACTGGGATAGACTGGCCCCATCCAGTGACAGGGGCTGGGAATCACCTGGTGGGTGTGCATTTCTCTGGAACATACCCTGATATTCCTGGAGGACAGAAGGCAAAACACCTTCCAGCAGTGTGCCCTGGGTAGGGAAGAAGTATCTGGGGCCATCTGAACAGGTGCCTCACCCAAAAATAGAGGAAAGTGATTATCTCTCCCTACTCATTAGAGCATATGCACAAGCCAGGGGCAAGTTTTGGGCTCCCAGTACAAGGAAGATGTTAATAACTGGGAGAAAGATCAGCAGAGGGCCACAAGGATGATTGGGACCCAGAGCACTTCCCTGCAAGGAGAAGATGCAGGACAAGATGCAGGACATTTTCAGTCTCTAGGATGGGAGGACTTTGGGACCCTCATAGCAACCTGCCAGTCCCTATGGAGAGGTCTTCAGGAAAATGCATCCAATTTCATCACTGTGGTGCTTGGCAGGATGAAAACAGAAAAAAGTCTAGATGACGTTGAAACAGGAACTCTTCAGGCTACAGATAAGGAAATCCTTTTTCCCCATTAGGGCAGAACATCATTGAAGCAGGTTGCCCAGAGGGGCTGTACTGTCTTCATCATTCAGTATTTTTAGTTCCTTACTGGAATGATCCTGGTCTGATCTGACCCTGTTGTGAGCAGGAGGTATGAGCAGAGACCTCCTGAGGTGCCTAAATGTCTGAATGATGCTGATTTCTTCCCCTCTTTCTCTGGGCTTGATGATGGTGGGGAGACCGGTCAGGTTCCCTGTGACCATGGAAGTGAACCAGGTATAAGTACAGTCAGATCAGCTGACTCTTTCTTGTCCTGCTCCAGGCAGTGTTGCTCAGATGCAAGGCTGTCTGACAGCTACTCCCTAACAGCCCTGATCATATCCATTGATTCACCTTTCATTCCTTTTTCAGCTCTTTTGCCCCTCTCAAGTTCTTCCCTTGGACCATCCTCATCCTCTCCAACACAAACAACCAACCCCTTTTCGGCACTTCCTCATTCACCCTTTGTTCCATTCCTTTGTCTGTGCCTTGGTGTTTATGACATGGTGACCGTAGTTTTTTCCACCTTCATCATCACTGCTATTGAAGCAGCATTCCATATTCTTACCCGTACTGTCATATCTCTACTCAAGTTGTTGTCTTGTCAGAAGAACCATGACCCAGCATGAGCCATCTGCACAAATACCCTAAATGCTTTTGTGCTGGAGCTTCAGTGCACAGGGACCTTGGAACAGCTGGGGATTTGGCCAACAGAAACATCTTCAAGTTTTACAAGGAGAATGGGCAAAGTGGGACAGGACCACTTGAGAAGTGACTCTGAGAGGTAGGCACTGGGTATTTTAAGGGATGAGCCACTTGTAAAGGCTCAGCATGAAGGAGGCCAACTGCATAAAGGACTGTGTTAGAAGGAGTGTGGCCACCTAGACGAGGGGAGTTAACATCCCCCTTGACTCAGAAATGGTGTGGACACACCTGTGACAGTCTGTGGGGCTTCCCATTCGGAGGAGTGTGGAGGAACAGGAGAGTGTCCAGAGGATGTCTGTGGAGGTAGAGTTAGGAGGGCCAAAGGACATGACATGCGTGGAGATGTTGAGGGGTCCAGGTTTTGTTGGGCCTCAGTATATAAAGGCTTGCAACAGTAAAGAGTAGCCTGAAACTAGAAGTTTCAGGAGGTTTCAGGGTGTTTTCAGAGATGATGGAGCTTTCCTTCATTGTGGAAAACCGCATGAGAAAGGAAAATCATTACAAAGTGCAGCTTGGAAGTCTGAGACTGGACATGAAGAGAAAGCAGTGTCCCTTGAAGGATAGTGCTGTGGTGCCAGAGGTCACCTAGAGGGATCCTGGATCAGCCACAATGCTTAGCGTTCCAAGGAACAGGCAGGGAGGAAGAAGAGCTGTCAGTAAAGGGAAGGAGATGCCACATCGGGAGCAAGGTGAGGGTATAGGTTGGATGTCCACAGCCTAAAGGTCTTTATCCCCTTGGTTATGGCTGCTGTCTTTGTTACCAAGGCCTGAAAGGAGACGTTAATCTCATGGAATGGGGGCCTCATTGCTTCCTTGCACCGTCCCCCCAGGTAGGCTGGAAGGTAGGTACTGTTGTCCTTCCCTTGGCATTGCACACCCCACATCACACTGCCCCAGGAAGAGCCCTGAGCCAGTGTGAGGGACAGGATCCCCCTTCCCAGGGCTGACCCCTTGGCATGATAAAATACGTCAAGGCTTTACTCAGCATCAGATCCACCTGCACAGTGCCTTTGCCCATCTGTAATCACAGCCTCCAGCTTCCTGCTCTGAGAAATCCATGGGGAGGCTTGGTCTGTAATGGCCCTCAGTGGACCAATTAATGTTCCAAGACACTTTGGTGTTTGCTTCTGACTTTAACTCGTGAAGAAGTTGTTCAATCTCCTCTCAGTATCTGAGGTTCATGGACTCAGCACCAGATATACCATGGGGCTCATTAAAGTGTAGAAAGCCCTAATAAGCCACATCTCTTCGATTTTCTTCAGCGCTTCCGGCCTTGTGCAGCTAATTGGAGAAGCCTCAGGAGTCTACTTAAAATAGAAGTTTCAATGAGAACTTCATTTAAACCTGGTTTTAATTTTGAAGCACTATTTATTTTATTTTATTTGGTTACAGAAGTGGTAGCAGCTTTCTGCAATTGATATTGAACCTGAGGGTCTCCAAAGGAGTTCTGGAGAGGTGCCAACAGATTTCTCCTTGAGGTCCCCCCTTGTATGTACAACTTTCCCCTGCCAATCCACAGCCCCACCACTTCTCTCAGGGGCCACCTGGGACTTTTATTTTTTTCCTACATCAGACTTTGTCACTGAACCTGCAGCTGAATGTTACAGCTCCTTTGTACCAATTCCCACCCAATTTACCTGTAGAGTTGGCTTTAAAAAGACACAGGATTCTTATTAATTTTGAACAACCAGAAGTAAAATATGATACAAAATAATTTTTTAAAAAAGCAACACATTCCTCAGCTGTGTTCCAAGTAGGAGCCTTGAATAAGGTCCACCTTCCTCAACTGGTGACCATAAAAGAAATGTTTTAGAAAGACAGATATATAGGAAATGATAAATAAACACACAATTAGTTAGTTGGCTAAAGAGATTATTCGGCAGACTACTGGAAGACAAGCAAACTTTTAGCTCCCTGAAGGTCAAAGTGGCAACTCCCTGAAGGTCAAAGCAGTGAGAGGTGACTAAAGGAACAATTTGTAAGGGGACGACAAAAATTCTGAGGACAAGGGAAAGAGCATGTGGCCAAACAGTCTGCTGATAAGGTGTGTATAGACACAGACCATTTAATCAGGACAGATGGAAATACCTGAAGGACTAGTGAGATTAAGGGCACAGTGTAACAGGGTCCTGACAACACAGGTGCATGGCAGAATCCATATTTTTTTCTTCTGCGAGTTATACGTATCCTGAATTTCCCCATTTTGGCATGATTCAGGAAAATTTATTGGTTTTAGTACAAGTATTCATTCATTTCAGCTAGTTAAAAAGTGCCCATATCTTTTTAAATCTTGAAAAAGAATTCCCAGGTTCTCAGGCAGAGCTCCAATATCCATTTTGCCTTACGCTTGCCAAATTTTCAGCCCAGAGCCTTGTCACCAGCTTATATCTCCAGCGCTCTCCCTGCCCATCTTCCTGTGGTCACATCTACCTGGCTGGCTGTGCCTCCTGATCCCATGCCCACCTCTAGCAAATGAAGTTGGGGTGTTGTGGAGAAACATTTTACAGTCAAATGAAAGATCAGTTGTCAATGTTGAAAACATTATTGAGTTATGACTGAGAAAGAAATGAATCTGCGTTACATCATGTACTTGTTAACATCATAGCACTTAACAAAATCCTTCCTCACAGACGGTCTCTCTTCAAAGTTCCCCTGCCACTGCACAGAAATTGAGATGCAAGAATAAACTCATTACAGTTGCTGCATACTAACAAGCACCCAGGGGAAAGTCACTGAGCATTGAGAGCCTTGGCAGGAATAGAGTCTTGGAGGTTTAGTAGGGTCTGCTGAGGGATGTGGGTGATGAAGCTGTTTCAGGAAATTGAAGTGTGCCTCCCTGGGGGCTGGTTAGACCAGAAAATCAGGGGCAGTGATGTCAGGATGACAAAGAAAGGAGGCAGAGACATCCTGTGTCCTGTTGCCCCTTGGATGTGCCCTGTCAAGCCAAGGGACCCACTGCTAATCCCCAACCCATTGAAATGATGATGCTTTTTGGTCACCACAAACTGAGATTTCGCTCTGGTCACCATGAGGGCAGCAGCACACAGAGTGTCTACACACCCTTGCCCCTCAGACCTGGCACTGCCCAGCTCACCCTAAGCCTTTGCCTATACCCTAACCCAACACCTGACCTGGAGCTCTCATCTTTAGCCCTTTCCTGAGCACCAATGGCAAAGCTGAAATCCTCACCAGATACCTGAAATCTAAACCCTAACCTTATTCCCTAATCCTGTCCCTCAACCTCCTTTCATCTTCAACCGCTCTCCTAAGCCAAACTCATGTTTCCCAGGAGGTAGGAGAATGGCAGGGATTGTGAGGTTCTGCAGGGAAAGGCCAGGGAGATGAGATGAGACATTTGGGGCAAGAGGAAGATGAAGGCAAAGGTGACATTGCTGGAGTGTAGGTTGGGATGTCATTTCTGCTGGAGGAAGCTGGTAGGTAAGAAGAAGCATTGTGAGGTGCTCAAGATGCTGGGGAGTTTGATCGAAGAGCAAAGGGAGTATGGGGAAGGTCAAAGGAGAGGCATTTGAGAGGGATGTCACTTGGTTGTTGTCTGTGAGGTCCCTACTCTTGAAATGTGAGCCTTTACCCTGGCCCTCACCTCTAGCCCTAACCCAACCCCCCAACCCACAAAGCTGACCAGCGTTCAGATCAGTTACAAGAAGCGCTAAGACAAATCCTAGAGCCTCACCCTGATCCCTAGCCCAAAAAGGGGAGCCCTAGCCCTACCCTGAGCACAAAACAGAAACTCTCACCAGAGTTTGGGTTTGCCTGAACCTAAACTGCTGAAAGAAACCCCTAAGGCCTAGCACCCTCCCTTGAGACCCTTAACCTTCCACCTGTCCTCTAACCCTCACTCTAAGCTGTTTTTCTCCCAGGAGGAAGAGTGAATGAAGAGATTGTGAGGTCACATGACACTGGAAGACAATGTGAGATGATGTGCATCAGATCAGCTTGTAGGCGACAAGGCAAGTGATGGGTGGGGAAGCTGCTCTTACTTCACCTGTGCATCGGAGCCTCACAGGTGAGTAAGAGGCAGGTGGCTTTGAAGGTGACTATAAAGTCATTTCTCTCTGAGAACCTCAGAGTTCAGAAGTAGGGGTGACCTCATTACTCTCTACAACTACTTGAAAGGACATTGTAGAGAGGTTGGTGCTGGTCTCTTGTCACAAGCAATTAGCAATAGAACAAGAGGGAATGGCTTCAAGCTGCAACAGGGCAGGTTTAGACTGGACATTAGGAAGAAATTCTTCACAGAAAGAGTGGTCAGACACTGGAATAGGCTGCCCAGGGTGGTGGTTGAGTCACCATCCTTGGGTGAGTTTAAGAGTCATTTAGATGTGGTGTTGGGGGATATGGTGTAGGGGGAAAATTTGTACAGTAGGCTAAATGGTTGGACTCGATGATCCCAAGGGTCTTTTCCAACCTAGATGATTCTATGATTCTATGAAAATGGCTTGAATGTTGATTGTGAGGTCACATGTCTCTCTGCAGGTCATGCAAGAGAAGTCTCATGGCTCGGTCAAGCATCATAAGCTTGGTCTCAGCCACGGTCACCAGGCAGGCCAGCCAGGAGAGCAGTGCATGGACACAAAAGGACTTTCTTTGAGTATTTTGGCGCTATAGCAATTCTGGAAATCTCTGTGGGGATCCCTTCAACAGTAGTGGTGGGAAGGGATTCTCCTATCATGGGGAATCTTTAGCTAGATGATCTCCAGCACCTCCAGTTTCTCTTCATCGAGTCAGAGCTTGGGCTTTCTCCTCCTCTTGTTAATTCAGACTTTGCTGGGAAACTCCCTCAGTACTGCTGCAGTATCCACAGGGTGCCCTTCTTGGAGAGTGAAAAGCCAAGCTTGAACTGAGGGTCTTCTAGAGACCCTAATGCCCACCTGGAAGAACAAGGGGAACATTAAGGGAAACAGGCAATTCACCACCAACCATGATAAGGTCACATGCCTAGCGGATGAAGGGAAGGTGGTGGATGTAGTTTTTCTGGATTTTAGTAAGGTTTTTATAGTGTCCCTCAAAGCATCACTCTGAACAAGTTTGTCCAGGTAGACTGTGCACTCGGTGAATAAGTGACTGAACAGCAGGGCTCAACCCATGTGTAGAGTTTCAGAGTAAGAAATCAAGGACTGCATGAAGTTCACACAAGGGGAGGAGATGCTCTCCTCTAGAAGGAGATTTGTGCTATTGGCTACGTAGCCACGCCAGGCTGCCTTGGTCAGACACACTTTTCCATTATTTGTACATATCTGCAGTGCAGTGACAGGACACATGCCTTCTAAACTTCCCATGAACCTCCAACCTGAGCTTCTCTCTATACCCTATTTGGAGGTGAACCTGAGTAAGGACAGCATGAGCAACTGGAGTTGGACCTCTCAAGATTATTTCTACCTTGGAGCTAATATGGGGCACAGCCAGGGTGGAGGCCCAGGGAGGAGGTGCTGCAGAGCAGCCTTTTCTGTTGCTGCAAAATAAAGGTAAACACAGACTGAATTTGCTTATTTCCTGCTCGATCCTTGCCTTTTTTTTTAGAGTTTTTGGTTGGTTGGTTGGTTGGTTGGTTGGGTTTTTTCCCTCACAAGCTTAGCAGTTTTCCTTTGAGCTGCTAAATCTCTTTTCTCAATTTCTCTGTTTTCGAAAGTCATGTTCTGGAAGTTGCATAGACCCTCCTAATCATGCAAATGTCCATTATTCTGATAATCTTTCTGAAGTTGTTAATGATGCTGTGGGTGCCTGGGGAGGAGCACTGGTAGCGGTAGCATTGCTGTCTTCTCTCCTGGGGTTGTTCACTAACTGGCTTATAAGCAGGTTGGAACATGAAGTGCAGAGGAGTGTCCAGAGAACCCCATCCAGCTGGTTTCCAGGGAAATGACAGAGAGGAAAAGAGGTCACCACCATCTCCTGCAGCACCATGGAGTGAGGAGTGTGTTCCTGCATTGAGGCTTCTGGCAATGGTAAATCCTTTTTGGCGTGCTTTGAAGTGCTGAGACACCATGGCAGCACAATGACTGCCAAAAGCAGCTGTAGGCATCTGTGTGGCTTGGCTGGGTTCAGAGGAGCAGGTTTTGTTCAGCTTAGAGAAATACTTCTGGTGAGACGGTCACTGTGTAAAGAGTCCTCTCGCAGTTCCCCACCTGCAAAGCTAGTCCAAACCATGCACTTTGCATCACCTTGTGAAGTACTGAGCGTTAGAAAGAATATGTTGTAAGTTTGGAGAAAGTTTTAAACAAGCAGACAAGGCTGATTATGGAAAGCCTGCCTATAAATGGTTTCCTTCAGTGAAAAATTTGTGTAGGATGAATGCAAGTATCTGACAGTATTTCAGGAAATAAAAATATTTAAATTTCCTATGCATTTGCATGCATAATTTGGGAGATTAGGAAACAGATCATGGTCACTTTTCCCTCACATAAACTCTACTTTTATCTTGGAGATTTTGAATGGCAGCTCTAAGAGAACTCCATAGATAAAACTCACAGAAATAGGCAGGAATAGTAGGAAAAAAAAGAAAAGAAAAAAATAATGCTCTTAAGACTGCATGTCTCTGGGAATTCAAGCATCCTCTTGGACAAAACATCTTGTGTTTTTCACTTGGCTAATGTGAACGCTTTTATGACTTGTTTTCTGAACAGCTGTTCTCCTTATTGATACATCAGAACTTAAGACAACTTCTTGAAGGCAGTTAGGGATAGCTACAGAGACTCAGCCAGCACCCTCACTGCTGGAGAACATGCCTTCTCCACATCACACTGAAACTTTAAAAAACCCTTTTGTTGAATCTGTTATTCACAAGAAGCTATTGCAGAGCTGCTTGTTAATGGCTAATGTTCTTCAAGTGTGATCCACAAGAAGTCAGTGTGTTCTGGAAAATGCAAAGCACAAAGGGAAGGATCAATTTCCCAGACAATGAGAGCATCACTCTGCTCTGCACGGGTTTACAGGGGACTGGGGAACATTTCTGCATTGGGATCAGAGCGATAGAGCCCTTGGTAAACTGCCATAAATCCATGTGACAGTGCAGCAAGTTCAGGAACTGAGAACTAGACAGAGTTAGTTCACAAGTTATAAAAGCCTAACCTTTTCAGAAAACTAGATATTTTGGGAGATCACCTTCTAATCTCCACTCATCTTCCTTTAATCATCTTCCTTTATGGAAGCTTTGAAAGATCTTTGAGCTACTGTTGTGACTGCTTGCATAATGCCTCCTTTCAGCACCCTGAAGGCTTGTGATACAGGCACAAATAGCACCTTTTCTGCCTTGTTGAAATGCCCCATGGGTATATCAATGTACCTGATGCATTGACAGATAGAATTTTGTTTTCTTTCTGATAGAGTTCAACTGTCATCCACATTGAAAAAGGAATAATTTGGATCTAAGGCACATCTCCCTGCTCTGAGCGTGTGGACAGAGCTTCAGGAGAAGAGTTCTTATCTCTGAGAAGAGCTGAGATAAAATCTCAGAGCGAAATCTGG
>KZ506615.1:34569-97329 GCA_002844005.1 Limosa lapponica baueri
TCAACTCCTGTGCATGACATCATGATTACAAATGAGAGCAACACATGCAGAAAGCCATGGCAGGAGGGTGACAGTATTCTCACAAGTCTGAAGTCCTTTGCAGATCCAAGAGAAGACAACAGGTTTGGAAGAGCCTTAAAAATCTCAGACATGCATTTGTAAGGTCAGCTTTCTCACTATGGGAGGCTAAGACTGCTTGATTTGTTCAGTCAGAAGAAAAGCCCGCTTTGGGAAGACTATAGAACAGCCTTCCCACACCTTCCAGGAGGAAACCAGGAGAGTCAGCCATGACTTTATCCTTGGCTTCACCTTGTATTTTCTTTTTCTGTCTTTTGCCCCTACCAAGTTCTTCCCTTTAATCATCCTCATGCCCTCCCAGACAAACAGCCTATCTCAGTTTATCCTTTTCTCACTGGTCCTGGTTTTGCTTGTTTTGTCCCTTCATTTGGTTTTTTTGGGATGGTCACCATGGTAACATCTACCCTGGCTTTCAATTTCATTTGGCTAGTACCTCCTTTTTTAGTTTATTTTCTGTCCTGTCCTTTAAAATTCTCATGCTGTGCTCTTGTTAGTGACACCACAGGTCAGGTGAGTCATCTGCACCTCACACTAACAGCTGGCACAATTGAGCTTCAGTCCAACTGCACCTTGAGAAACTCAGGGATAGGGCCAACAGAAACAATAAGAACTCTTCCAAGTAGAAGGGATCTTCTATTTCTGAACTTTTAATCTTTTTATTTTCTACATT
The DNA here is from genome assembly GCA_002844005.1 of Limosa lapponica baueri. NCBI lineage: Eukaryota > Metazoa > Chordata > Aves > Charadriiformes > Scolopacidae > Limosa > Limosa lapponica. Next base: position 35,318 of record KZ506615.1, read on the forward strand.
AGGTGTCAAAACCTAATGATCTGTTATGTCAGGTGGCTGTCTTGCAAGAAACTATTACAAGGTTGCATAGTATCAGAGGAGCTGAGAGAGTTAGGTGGTTTTATCACAATGAATGAAACCATAAGTGTAGCAGATATCACTGAGAATGAGGCACCTTAGGCCCTGGTTTCCCACAAAAGCAGGACTACACTTCAACCCCCACCCTCTGGCATCACAACAAAAAACAGGTATGAAGCCTTAACAGCTACAGGCACCCAGAAGCAGGGTCTGCCAGGAAGACCTGCAGCAGCAGCACACAGTTTTTTACATGCTGGTTTTTTGTTAAAAACAACGAGTGCTAGTGGTGGGTGACTCCCTGTGAAAGGGCACTGAGGCACCCATCTGCTGTCCTGACAGGCAGTCATGTGAGGCGTGCTGCCTCCTAGGAGCTATGGTTCAAGATATGGCTGAGAGGGTGCCACAACTTGTAAAGAACACGGACTATCCCCCCTTGTTACCCTTGTGTGTGGACATGAATGACACTGCAAGCCAGAACATGGGCAGAATTAAGGAAGACTATAAAGCCCTGGGGGTGCAAGTAAAAAAAAATTGATGCCTAAGTCATCTTCTCCATTTTACCAGTTAGAGGAAAGGGAGCAGCCAGAAACAGACAGATAATGCATATCATATGGCTTCGCGGATGGTGCCATCATGACGGTTTTGGCTTTTATGACAATGGCACGTTCTTTGATGAATATGGCTCATTAGAGAGGGATGGGATGCACCTACCTAGAAGAGGCAAGGGAATCTTTGGCAGCAGGATGGACAACTTGGTAAGGTGCTGGAGCGGGTCCAGAGAAGGGCAACGAAGCTGGTGAGGGGTCTGGAGAATAAGTCTTATGAGGAGAGGCCTCCTTTCCTGTTGAGGAGAGTGAGTGAGAGTGGCTGGATGGGGGTCTGGCAGCCAGCCAAGGTCAAATCCACCACAAGGATGCTGGGCTTGATCCCCGTCCTGCTGTCAGAGGACTCACCTCAGCCCTGCAGATAGGCAGCCTTCCCTGGCCAGGCAGGCAGGACTACCTGCACGGGGTGGGGTGACTGCAAGAACAGGGAGGAAGGAGCAGAGGGGATGCAGCAGGTTGAGCCCTGCCCCGAGGCCAATGCCAGTGTCTTCCTGCTACTGCTGCTGGCTTATCTTAGGTGGGAGGTAAGTACAGTTCCTGCAAGTAACAGTACCATGTATCCCCTGGGGAGAGGCCTGGGAACCTTCCCTAAGTGTTTTATTGCCTCTCCCAGTGCTCTGTTTCCCTTTGGGCACTCAGAAAGCTGTTCGCTTTCTGGAAGAGAGCAGGAGCCGTCTCTGCAGCTTTGGGCACCTTAAAGAGCTTTCCACACTTCTTTTGGGGCTCCATGAGCCCTCTGTGTGCATTTAAGTCCCCAGGGTACCCTTTTGTGTTTGTTTTGGAGCCTCCCTGAGCCTGTCACATTACTTTCTGTGCCTCCCGGAAACCTTTGGTTTGCCTTTAGTTGTGTGCTGGAGCCCTCCATGTGCCTCGGGATGTGCCCAGCTGCTGAGACTTACAGAGCTGGACATGGAGGTGTCCTGGACCTCATCTGCAGGAGCAGCTATGACAAGGGTTGATTGCAAGGACTGCATGGAAAAACTGGTGTCCCCTCACACCCCTACAGCCATGGCTCAGCCCCAGGCAGTACTGAGGTGGAGGTGGCCACCGCTCCACTGTGAAGCTGCAGCCTCACCCACCTCTAGCCTCACCATCACCACGTCCTTCTCCCCAGAGCTGCACTTCTGACCTGAAACTCCTTACCTCCCACATCACCATTGAGGATTGGCACCACAGACCAGAAAACACCCCAAACATTGTCCCACTGTAGAATGACTTCCTGCTCCCCCCTCCCAAATCTTCCCCATCACACCCTACCACATTGCAAAGCAGCTTCTACCTAAGCCCATATCCCAGACTCCCCAAACGCCACCACAAAGCAGCTGCCCCCACACAGCCCCATCACAGAGAAGCCATCCCCACACCCACAGCCACCACAGCCCCACAGTTGCCCCTAGAACTGCCCCACAGCTACCCCCAGCAGCTCCCACAAGCCCCAGAAGGACTTTGTCTCTTGCTGGGTTCTGTTTTGCCATGCCGGCTGCCGGCTGCCCTCTGCCCAGTCCTCAAAGGCCCAAGGGGTTCTAATGGCAGTAGAATAGGTGCTGAGGGGGGTCCAGCTGTGGCTTGCAGGTCCCTGGGGACCTTTGGGGCCTTCACCCAGGCACCTATCAGGGCTGGGCAGGTGGTCGGCAAGTGCTGAGGGAAGGGGAATTGGAAATGGGCCCCAGAGAGGAGCCATTTGTCTGCTTACCTTGGTGGGCTGGGAGCAAGGCATGAGGGGCTTCTGCTATGTCCACCCCCCTGATGTGTCCCCCTGCCCCTTGAGCATGTGGGAAGCTGGGACTAGGTCCTAGCAGACTGGGTGATGGGACAAAGTCTGTTCTGTGGGGATCCAGGGATACCTGGGACAAGGGGGCCACTATCAGCAGGGGTGGTCGTGGCACTCATCCATGGCAGGGGTCAGTTAGGAGAACTTGGTTGCAAAGCAGATTTCCCAACAGTGGGGAACCACCACCCAAAGCAGGGCAGTATGGTGCGTGTCCCCCTGCCTGCCCTCCTGGACAGCAGAGCAAAGCCCCTCCAGAGTGTAGGGCCTGGGCAGGGCAGAGCCAGCCCAGAACTAATTAGAGCCTTTGCCAGCATAAAACATTTCTCAAATTTAAGACTGTTGCTTAGTTGCAGACTGTTGCCCTCTGTTCTGCTGGTGTCAGGAAGATTGTTTGACATAATGTCTGTTGTTACTCTAAAGCCATAGTATGCCAGAAATCATTTACACTTTAAAGGACCTGAGCTTGATGGGCAGAACTGGGATGAGTGAGGCATGTTGATGCTTCATCTGTGTGATATTACTATGTTTCTGGATAAGACTGAAAGACTCAGAAGAATAGATTTGATTCATGGCAGCCTTTATCCTTAGTTACAATCCCTGTGCCTTTTAATGTGTGCATTTTAATTGGGTACTGAAGAAAGCAGCAGCAGGATGACATTTTATATCTGATCATATGCAGGTACAGCCTGTGTTCATCTGCCTTTGTCCATTGCTACCATCTTAGTACCTGGAATCCCCAGAAGAGGGAACTGACTGGCCAGCAATCAGTGCAAGAGATCCTTTTTTTTAATATCCTGTCTCCTTCCAACCCCCTTTCTTTCTCACAGCTCTGCAGGAACTGGCCAGAAACCCAAGTACACTCCCCATATGGAGACTGAGTTTCAGATGTTGCGTTAGATCAATCTCTACCATTTATTTATTGTAGGCTGGAATGTTTTGCCTGCCTGTGTCATGGCCAGTTTCTCAAAGTGGGAGAGACTTGTAAACCCCAGGATCTGCCTGGGTGTGACTGGCCTACTCTGCTAATGAGTAGATAACTGATAGCCCACTGTGGGTTTATTATATGTCAATAAGGAGTTTAGATTAATGGATTACCAAGCAAATGCTGTGTGAAGTCTTTATAAAGCTCCAGTTTTGCACCGGGAGCATAGAGCTCTGACTGCTAGGTGGTCTGAGTGCTAAGTGAGAAAGCCTGAAAGACATAAAAGAAAGACAGAGAAAGACCAAAGTCAGAAAAAAAAATATATTTAGGTTAGGAAAGGCTAGATTTCGCAGGCATTATGAAAGGCTTTCTTTACTTTACAGTCTTTGCAGTCCTCTTACTGGTGCACAGCTCCCAGACTGTCTATGTTCAGGTGAGTTTTCAGCTCTTTAATTTGTTGGTATTACAAATTCGACGAAGTACTGATATTATGTGGATAGGAATCTTGAACTAAACTAATGGACCTGAAATTTTGCTTTCCTCTGGCTTGATATCCAGCTTCATCTTCCTATGGTTCAGCTTTTCTTTCTGTAAAATGCTTCAGGTATTACTAACATGCTGCTGCAGCTTAATTAACTTCACCAGCCATATCACTGCTCTGAAATCCCTTGCTGACTGAGGCGTTGCATTTCCAGAGTTTTCTTTTGAACATAACTCCATGTGTTGTGAAGCTGCAAGAGCTGGGGACACCTCTAACTTTAGAGAATGATGTAAACAAGATGTGACAAAAGAGAAATTGTCACCTCATTTGCTTCTTGCAGCCTACACGCATATCACATGTTAAAAAAAGGTGAAATAAGTGCTTAACTGGATCCAATGAAATATTAATAGGTAGATAAGCTATTAGAGGAGGGTATATAAAATTTTCCAAAATACACAGCACCTATGACTGATATTACCTGCAACATGGAAGCAGTTAAGAAGGTAGTTCTGTGCTCTTGTCTGTACTTGGGAGTGTGTTGGATCTGTCTGCACTCATCCTTAGAAACAGTTTAGGAGATTTCAGTTTGTTTGTGATGGAAATAACTTCCTCAGAGTACGAAGAGAACTAATATTTCTTAAGCAATTATTGACTCTCTTCATGTGGGCGCAGTATGTTTCTAGGGATAGGATACTATCTTTGTGCCTTAAAATATCCTCTTTTTCTCCTTCAGATGTCAGAAATATCCAGAAATAACAGGTTTAAGCTATTCCTTTCTTCCAAATCGTTCTTTAACATTTAGAGTCTCCAGGGGAGAAGTAGCTTCCTACTTAATTAAAAAAAAATCTTCAGTTTTTCAATTGGAGGCATAAAAAAAGTAACTGAGAATAGCTGTTTTGAGGTTGGGTAGAAGTGTAGAAAGTGCAACTCCAGAGTTTTCTCTCCCCTGTGTAGCTTGAATTCTTATCTCATTAATCATTAAATCTGTATTTCCCCCAATATATGGACAGTGTACTCCACATGTGTGTTGCACTCCTTTGGCTTGGACTATTGGAGGTCCCTAAGGTCTGACAAATTACTCAGTGCACAAAGTTGTCATATGGTCTTGTTTTCTGAAGTTATTCCCAAGGCTTCCCTTCCCTCTCCCGTAATATGTCAGAAGTTGTTCATTTAACAAAATATTTTGCAAAGCAGAAGTGAAGTTCATTTGACTTCATATCATGTTTTTGAAGACAGAGTATCATTATCTCGACACTTTCCATCACAGATCTTCATGAATATGGTGGAAATTGGAGGAAGATGGTTTACTAGGTGTGGAGTAAAAACAGAAAAACTACAGAGATGGACTGTTCTGGTTTGCACTATTTCTGTAATAAAATCTTTTAGTTCAGCAACACAGTAGGCACTTTCATCTTGGAAGGAAGATGCTGCTCAGATTGAGCTTTCTAATACATCTTTCTTATCTGAGGTGGTGGAGTTTTTGTGTTTTAGGTTTTTGTTGTTGTTGTTCCTTTGTTGTTTTTTATTAACAGGACATACACATCTCATGGTTCATACCTACTTTCTGTTTTCTCTGAAACTGTACCTGTGGAAATCCATCCTCTTTTAGTTCTCTGTTTTATGCTTTTGAGATTCGTGACCAATAGCTGAATCTAGAACTGCATTTATACAGGAAAAGTTAATTTTTCATAGTCAACCATGACTGATAAATTAACCTGAGTAAAATCATAAACCTATTGCAAGTAAAAAAGAGTTTGACTTTGTTAAGTAAATGCACATCCAGAGTTTCTCTGGTTGGGGTTTTTTAGTTCTTTAACACCAAAATTCTATGATTCTGTAAAAAACATCAACGAACCAAAACCAAGTACCTTCTCCCCATCTCACACTATTCAACACTTGGCTCATGAGACTATGAAACAAGTGACAATATTTGGTCTCATTCTGTATCAGAGTCACTTTATTTCTTTGAGTGAGTAGGTGTTACTTGATCATCCTTCACTTGACTCTGAGGAAATAAGCATTAACAGACATACAGGGTCTAGCAATCTAAAACATGGAGCAATATTTCCCAGAACACTATCCCAGCCTCCTGAAACTTTTAATATGACCTTTGAGTCAGAAGTATCATATTTATGTTGCCAATAACTTGTGTACCATTAATTGTATAGACAAGATTTAAATTAAAGGAAACTTGCCATAGAACCTTGGGGGGAGGGATTTCAGCTCTTAAAAATGTCCAATGTGAAGGAATAACTCCTTTTGTGTGGTTAGAGCCTGCCACATGACAGCCAACACTTGAAGTTTTCTACTGGTGTATTAGAAGAATGATTGAACAAAATAAATTCCCATTTATCTCACATTTTATGATCAGACCACAGATTTTATGGATCTCTCTCACGGGAGTGAGAAATGCACTAACTCTGCCTCTGTCCACTGTGATACATAGCCCACCAGGTCTCACTGCTGCTCTGAAAGGTCTTTGCCTTGAAGAGCTGATCATTTTGCCTTCAGTCAGCACCAATTTTATCCAGGCTTTGTTTCAACACTGTCTTTTTCCTCTAGTATAGATTTCCAGCAGAGCTCATGGTTGAAATGGAATTAATTTTCCCAAGGATTGACTTCCTGATGCATTTTTTTTCCTGGTTCTGTCTACATAGGATGGAGAGTTGAAATTCTCCCTTGAGTCTGTGAAGAAGCTAAAGGAGCTTATGGATGAGAACAGATATATTAACCCTCGTATGGCAGTTTCAGTGGCTAGCTATTCTCCATGTGATGAAAAAGATCTCCCTGAGGAGTTCCAATCTGTGTGTAAAAGAGAAGATGCATCCATGATTTTTGAGAGGCTGAGTATGTAATTCATATTGCATAGTTGCCATTTTTATTGCACTTTTCAACCTTAAACATTCAAATAGCAGCAGGCAAAGAATCATAATCATTGTTCTGTTACTTCGAAAGCAGCTGAGAGAGTCCATATTGCCTTTCTGTTACCTCTCCTACAAGGGCTGGACTACACTAGCTGTGAGACCCCTACAGGAAAATTCTTGCTCTGCTGGGCTGTGCTGTAGCTTGCACAGGTCAGGCTGCTGTAATCATGAAAAAGCTTCCTCCAAGTAGCTGCACACTAACTTAGATGACTTAAAGTGAGAGAGCCCACAATCTCCTCTGGCTTACAGGAAAAGCAGAGTCATAGCAGTTCTGGTGAGCAGTTCTAATTGCTCTCTCTAATCAGTGCAGAAGAAGGTGTTTTTCCAAGTAGCCTAAAAGAAGTATGAGATTTAAATGAGGTGATCTTTGGCATGATCATTATCTATGACACACATAGTGAATCTTGACCTTGCTGCTACAGTGTGCTTTTTTTTTTTAATATTATTATGTAGCATTTACCTATGTCCAATATAATGGATACTTTAGGAAGAAATCCTACCAATATAACGAACGTTGTGATTCTACAAGCCACATCCTGCCACCCTCCCACAAGATGTCCTATTGTTCTTTTGTGTACACATGTTCCCATTATTTCCCCAATGAATTCAGATTTGATTTCATTCTTTAAGCCAGATTTTTGCAAGAACTAATTTTACTTATACTAGTAATAACTTCAAGGAACATTAAAACTCATAAAACAGTAACAGAAAGGAGTCTCCAAATCCTTTGATATGTGGCTCTGCTCTCCAAGAAATTCTCTTGCCATCTCACTGAAACTCTCTTTTCTCTCTAACAGTCCTGGCTGTCCGAGAAAATGATTTGTGTGAAATCTGTGCCAACGCTGCCTGTGCTGGTTGCTTTTGAATAAGAATGAAACAACCCAAAGAAGATTTGTCAAGCTAGGAAGTTTGTGCATTCATATTGCAAGATCATATACGTTCACAAATCAATATTTGATCTCCATCTCCACTACAGTCAAACTGGAGCTGCTAGCTCATGTAGACTTACCAGGGGTAGTCCTGAAACAGTCGGATCAGGTGCCACCAGCAGTGCAATTCTGGCAACAAGGAGACTAAACCTCAGCTGAGAGGTTTCAGTTCTGCATGAGTTATGTCACACTGGAACAAAAATGCCCTGGGCACAGTTTCATTTTCCAATATTTTATCTGCATTGGAACACAATGGGTGAAACTGAGCAGTCTCCTGCAGCCTTTTTAATATCTAAATCTGCCTGTGATTTGACCTCCCCTACACATAACCTCAGCAGTATTGGGTTATCATCTTCTACAGCCCATCCTTACCACTGTGTTGGATAACTATCTCTTTACCTGTAGGTCTGCATGTAACGTGTGTGTTTGTAACAGAACTGCAGCAAGTAACTTGGGGACAAGCTACTGGTGTTTAGCAATACTTTCATAGCCAGAAAATTCTCAGTCTGTTACTTGTACTAATTGTTGCCAGTTTAGGGAATGGATGTACAGGAGCGTGTCCCAAGCGTTCCTTGGAAGCTCCCTTCTTTTGACAGATACTCATATTCATTAAGCTCTATTTAGGAGAAACGAAGTCCAAACTGCAATGCTGGAATCACTTTGAAATTAAAATATTGCCTTGTGTTTTTATTTATTGGTGGCAAGATTGTAAAGAAAGGATCTGCCCATGTTTATATGCTGCATATAAAATAAAAGCTAGTAATAATTTGGGGTTTTCTTTGCTTATGTTTTAGCTGGGTTTTATGGTGGGATTTTTTTGTGATAGTCTGCTTGCCTACTTGCTTTTCTTCTATATAAGTTCTTTCATGTCCAAGTCTTCACTGGAATAAAAGGTATCTTGTTAATACTGTCCTGAACTTAAAACAATTTGTGGTTCTTATATGGATCACCGTAATACAAGACTACACCATAGCCTTTAAATTATTCCCTTTTAACTACCGAATTATTAGCTCCATTTCATATATATGGACTCAGCAACCAAACTCTCAAAAGGCTGTCAATGCTATAAAGCTAAGCACTCATCCCACAAACTAAATGCCTAAATCCAGAATTGATGTTTCGGGAAAAAAAAAAAAAGTTTCATTTAACAGAAAAGCTATGTGGGTGCAGAAAAGAATTCCTCACATCCACTATGTTGACTACTTCAGGACAAAAAAGCATCCAACAATAAATGCCAAAGAGAGACTCTCATACTAAGACTCTTCCTACTGTCTTGAAATTGGCACATCCGGGAAACTGGATTTCCTGACTAAAACTGGTTTACTGCCTGGGCTTATTTACTAATATTCACTAATTATTAAAGGTATTTCTCTGTGTGTACAATTGTGGCTTATTATTTTCTGTTAAATCTAACTTGAAAACTCATTCAGTCTTAGTACAACAGCTTGGAGCAGCTCATGTAGACAGAACAGGTTATTTTGCAAGGAAGACCTGCTGGCAACAAGACTAGAACCGAGGCTTCCCTGCTGATATGCGGCCAGTGTTCAAGTGGGGTGAGAGGCATGAACTGGGGACCCTCATGTGTGTTCTCCCACAAATCTTCTGTCCCTTTGTATGCAGTGCTCTTCCATCAACAGGAGCACCATGGACTGATGATGGCCTAGTGTGCAGAGCACTGTCTTGACATACAGAAAAAGAGGATTAAAATACGGACTCAGACTTCCATTTTGCACTTGCTGGATGAGATTTCTAATAGCTGGGGGATTACACAGAAGGAGGGTTGTGTCCCTGAGAGGGAAGAGGGTAGACACAATAAAAGAAACAGACCAAGAAAGCCAAGAAAAACAGGCAGGAGTGGAGTTCCAGATCTGTAGCAGGCAAATGTAGAAGAATTGTAGAATTGTTCAGACAATTTAATGCATCCATTAAGCTGCTACAAATTAATTGGTTCATTTGAGGCATCTATATGAAAATTACCCTTATAGGTTAACAATAAAAAGAAGTAAAGCAAGATTTTCTTTTGGGGTCCCACATTCTGGAAGTCTGTGAGGGAAGGAAATGAGAAAAGGTCATTTTTTCTTTCTAGCAGAGACTCTTAGTTTGTGAATTCTTGGACTTATTCTTTGTCATGGAAACAGGCCAACTGCAGTGTGGGGCATGCTGTCTCCCCGCTGTAACTGGGTTTTGTCACCTCTTCCCATAGCAGGCACTATGCAAAGACTGTAATTTGGTCAGAACTCCAGAACTGAAGTCAAACTTGCCTCTGTCCACTGTTGGGAAGGCTATGGATACTTGGGGTAGTCTAGATACCATCATCTTCCATGCTGCAAATGCTTTCCTGAGAGTAGTTAGGGCTTATCCCAGTGGGAAAGGACTGAGAAGTTTTGCATGAATTTCCTTCTACTACAGAGTGTGCAAAGGGGCCTCTTGTTGAGGCAACGTAGAAAAATCTTACATCTGGATCAGGCTTAACTAATGGAAGACATCTCTTACCTGCATGATCACATTCATTCATCTGCTGGTGGTTCATTCATCTGCCTGGAGAAGAGAAGACTCAGGAGGATCTTGTGAATGTATATAAAACCTGAAGGGAGGATGCAGAGAGGACAAATCCAGGCTCTTTTCAGTCATGCCCCATGACACAACCAGAGGCAATGAGCACAAACTGAAAAACGGGAGGTTCTCTTTAGCATGAGGAAATGCTTTTGCACTGTGAGAGTAACCAAGCACTGGAGCAGGTTACCCAGGGAGACTGTAGAGTCTCCATCCATGGAGATATTCATACACCATCTGGACACAGTCCTGGGTAACCGGCTCTGGGTGGCCCTGTTTGAGCAGGAGGGTTGAACAAGATGACCTCCAGAGATTCCTTCCCACTTTCAACCATTCTGTGTTTCCATGATTCTGTGATGTATATGATAATATGTAGCCTAGTGTACACAGTATATATGATATCTAATCATACACTGCCTAGTCAATGCATGATTTGCAGGTATCATCCAATTATAAATGTCCTTTCAAATGGTTCATGCTCAGATGTGGACTAATATCAGTATGAGGCACTTCTTGACCTTTGAATGCCTCTCTGTACCTAGGGAGCAGAAAGACTCTTTAGTGTGTAAAACATCTTGAGTACCTCATATCTCTGATGTACACAATGATATAGTCCCAATGGAAATAGTTCAGAGGCAACCAAAAATAACACAGCAGATCAACAACTTGTTCCTAAAGGGCAGAATTTTAAACAAGAAAATGTTTGCTGCTCCTCACAAGACCTCTTCTCAAAACACTCAGCATGTTTTGTATCCAGTCTACTTCCTTTCTGTGTATTGTTAACATTTTTCCAGGAAGATGCAAGCAAGTAATGAAGTTGTTACTAGATAAACTTTTATATAACGTAAGTTCCTATAGTGATCAAGCAGCAATGAAACAGCCGTAAAAAGACTTCCTCTTGTGTAAATTTGGAAGAAAGCAGAACAATAAATCAGCGTGAAAAGTATTTCTAACTGTCCATGCTTGTGTTGGATGCTCTGCTCATTTTACACACAAGGACATGATACAGGAGTTTTGCGCCATGGACAGCATGTACTGCATATGGTGACAAATCTGCAATAAAGTCCCCAAGTCACGGTAAAAGAGTAAAATAGAACATTTCCCGTTGCTGCTGGCCTGGGCATTAAGGAAACTTATTCAGAAGAGCTTCCCTAGTTATTTCTCATACCGTATTCATCATGATCTTCCCTGACCCCATGGGTGGAAGACAGAGGTGATCTTGGAAGGATGTGGTCTTAAATTAATGATTGTACTTAAGTTTGTGACTGTAATGATTGCGATTAAATAAATGATTTTTTTCCAACCTAGCTTTGAGGAATAGGTGACCAAAAGGAGTAAGCACATAGAAACTACCTGAATGTAAAACCTCTTCTCAGTGGGAGCTGGAAATCCTCTTCAATTCCTTTTCTCCAGCTGAACCAGTGGCTTTTAAAAATGTTCCTGATTAGAATAATTAAATTACAGAAATAAATGGAAGCTCCTCAGTGAAATAAATATGAGAGAGGTAAAGGAAAGCCTTTTCTGAAATCTAGTAAAGGCAGCTGCAATAGAAGCATTTTGAAATTTAATAAGCAATTACACCTTTATTACATAAGTATAATAAGAGTGTCATATCATATATTACCTTTTGCCCAAGCTTTTCTTCAAGGCCAAAAAGTCACACAGGGAGATTAAGCATGGATTTCAAAGTCTGCAGCTGATAACTACAACGTGTAGTTGTCTACATGTCTTTGTTTCTACCATCACATGTATACTGGAATGTGCTGCCATCTCCATCTTCCTTTTTTTTTTTTTTTTTTTTTTTCACTAACAACTGGACTTTTGGATAAATCTTGGAATGACAGAATGGTAGGGGTTGGAAGGGACATCTGGAGATCATCTAGTCCAACTACCCTGCCAAAGCAGGTCCACCCGCAGCAGGTTTGGCAGGAACACATCCAGGCAGGTTTTGAATGTCTCCAGAGAAGAAGAGGCCACAGCCTCTCTGGGCAGTCTGTTCCAGTGCTCTGGCACTCTCAAAGTAAAGAATTTTTTCCTCTTTTTTGGATGGAACTTCCTATGTTCCAATTTGTGCCCATTGCCGCTTGTCCTGTTGTTAGGAACCAATGAAAAGAGTCTGATCCCATCCTCTTGACACTCACTTGTGAGATATTTACAAGCATTGATGAGATACGCTCTCAGTCTTCTGCAGGCTAAACAGACCTGGGTCTCTCAGCCTTTCCTCATAACAGAGATGTTCTAGTCCCCTAATCATATTTGTAGCCTGGGAGGTATCTCCAGGAGACCTTATAGCAGCTTTCCAGTACTTGAAGAAAGCTCCTGTAAGATAGCTGGAGAGGGACTTCTTACAAGGGCACGTAGAGATAGGACAAGGGGTAATGGCTTCTAACTGGAAGAGGGCAGATTTAGATTAGATATTAGGAAGAAATTATTCACTGTGAGGATGGTGAGACACTGGACAAGGTTGCCCAGAGAAGCTATGGATGCCCCATCCCTGGAGGTGTTCAAGGCCAGGCTGGACAGGGTTTGAGCAATGTGGTCTAGTGGGAGGTGTCCCTGCCCATGGCAGGGGGGTTGGAACTGGATGATCTTTAAGGTGCCGTCCAATCCAAACCATTCTGTGATTCTATGACTGGACCCAGTACAGATCCCTGGGGAAACACCGCTAGTTACAGGCCTCCAATTAGACTGCAACGCTGACCACAACCCTCTGAGCTCTGCCATTCAGCCGGTTCTCCATCCACCTCACTGTCCACTCATCTAACCCACACTTCCTAAGCTTACCTATGAGGATGTTATGGGAGGCAGTGTCAAAAGCCTTGCTGAAGTCAAGGTAGACAATGTTCACAGTGCTCGCCTCATCCACCTAGACTGTCATTCCATCTTAGAAGGCTATCAGATTGGTCAAGCATGATTTCCCATTAGTGAATCCATGTTGATCACTCCCAAAAACCTTCTTTTCCTCCACATGCTTAGAGGTGACATCTGTTCCATCACCTTTCCAGAGAGGCAGGTGAAGCTGACTGGCCTGTAGTTTCCCAGATCCTCCTTCTTGCCCTTTTAGAAGACTGGCGTGACATTGGCTTTCCTCCAGTCCTCAGGCACCTCTTCTCTTCTCCATGACCTTCCAAAGATAATGGAATGTTTGCAATAACATCTCAGCAGCCAGCTGCCTGAGCACTCGCGGGTGCATCCCATCGGGGCCCATGGATTTGTGGGTGTTGAGTTTGCCTAAATGACCTCTAATCCAATCATCCTCGACCAAGGGAAAGTCTTCCTTTCTCCGGACTCTCTCTTACCTCCAGGGTCTGGGATTCCTGAGGGTCGGCCTTAGCAGTAAAGACTGAAGCAATGGTGGCATTCAGCAACTCCACCTGCTCTGTACCCTCTGTCACCACGGTACCCACCTCATTCAGCAGTGGGTCCACATTTTCCCTAGTCCACCTTTTACTACTGATGTACTTGAGGAAGCCCTTTGTATTGCCCTTGACGTCCCTTCCAGGTTTAATTCCAAGCAGACCCTAGCCTTCTTCCTTGCATTCCTGCATACGCTGGCAATGTTCCTATACTTCTCTCAAGTGGCCAGGCCCTTTTTCCACCTTTTGTAAACTTCCTTCTTCTGTCTGAGTTTTTCCAGGAGCTCCTTACTCATCCATGCAAGTCTCCTGCCTCCTTTGCTTGATTTCTTGCTCCTAGAGATGCACTGATCTAGAGTGGTGCTAAAATATTAACCAGCTCTCTTGCACCCTGCTTCCTTCTAGAGCCTTAGCCTATGGGATTCCTCCAAGTAGGTCTTTGAAGAGGCCAAAGTCAGCTCTCCTGAAGTCCAGGTTTGTAATCCTACTTTTTGCCCTGCTTCTTTTACTCAGGATCCTGAACTCCACCATCTTGTGGTCACTGCAGCCAAAGCTACCCCCAGCCTTCACATCCCCAACTAGTCCTTCTTTGTTTGTCAGCACAAGGTCCAGCGGCACACCTCTCCTCATTGGTTCCTCCAGCACCTGTGTCAAGAAGGGATCGTCAATGCACTGCAGAAACCTCCGGGACTGTGTGTGCCGGGCTGTGCTGTCTTTGCACCAAATGTCAGAGTAGTCGAAGCTCCCCATGAGAACCAGGGCCTGTGATTGTGAGGCTATTTCCTGCTGTCTGTAGACGGCCTCATTGACTTTTTCTTCCTGATCCGGTGGTCTGTAGTAAACACCCAGAACAGTGTCACCCATATTAGCTCGCCCCTTACTTCTTACCCATAAACTCTCAACACATTCATCATCCACCCCTTGGCAGAGCTCAATACGTTCCACTCTCTCTCTCACATAAAGAGCAACTCCATCACCTTGCCCTGCTGGCCTGTCTCTCCTAAAAAGTACGTAGCTATCCCTGACAGCGTTCCAGTCATGTGAGCTATCCCACCACGTCTCTGTAACTGCAGTGAGATCATGGCCCCACAACTGCACATGGAGCTCTAGTTCTTCCTGTTTATTCCCCGTGCTGTGTGCCCTGGTGTACAGGCATTTCCGAGAGGCTGTTGAGTGTGTGGGTTTCCCTGGAGGGGAGCAAGAGGATCCACCACAGCCATTCACACCCTTGAGGTGGTTGGCCTTCTGGAACTCATCTTGTGAATCAGCTAAGGAACATTTGTGGCTGCTCTGGTTTTTCTGGCTTATTCCCCAGTTGGATGGGGAGGCGCAAGCATTGCCATCTTGGACCCCCCCACCTCTCCACAGCCAAATCCTTCATTTTAAGGCATAGGAATCCAGTGTATTCCTTAGAGGATCATTTACGTTCCCAGGCTGCTGAGGAAGAAAATTCTCAGGATACGTCTCCCCATTGCAGTACAGCATGGCTACTTCTTTCATTCCCAGGCTCTTCTGATGAGAGAATGGTGTCATCTGCATGCATTTCCTATTAATGTTTAATCACTAATGAGAGTATAGACGTCAGCTGGTTGCTGATATCTTTCTCCCCTCCTCATATGAGTTTTACAGACAATCAGCTCTTGGCTCAGGGCTCTTAGAAAAATCTGTATCATATTTCTGTATCACTGTACGTAATAAGTATGCACAACAAGTAACAAGAGGGCAAAGGGCAGAATAAGGCAAGAAATCACACAGAAGTGCTAGGAAGTGCAG
This sequence comes from Limosa lapponica baueri, assembly GCA_002844005.1. Lineage (NCBI taxonomy): Eukaryota > Metazoa > Chordata > Aves > Charadriiformes > Scolopacidae > Limosa > Limosa lapponica. The sequence continues at coordinate 50,689 of KZ506615.1, forward strand.
GAACAGATCCTACAAAGAATTTATAAATATTTCCATGATACTTCACACTGTTTGCCTCTCTGTCTACCTCTAACCTCAGTACAGGTTGGATCACTGAGGTTCTCCCCACAGTGCTAAACTCTTTAAAGCCAAGAAAGTTTCCCTGTCTGTGTTGCCTGCGAAGAATTGGCAGAGTGATAATGACAGCCAGAAGGACCCACGATTTATCTATAAATGATACTTTATTGCCCGTGTCACTAAATCAATGCCAATTAAATCATACCAGTAAGTTCAAAGAACACCTCATAGGAGAGAAATAGAATTCAAAAGTAAATATATTCATCAGCAGCAATGCCTAGTCTTCTACAGACTGGACTTTTTTAGAAGAGTAACAAAATATGAATATTGGTGAAATCAAATTTTAATCATTCTAGCTGATCACAGATTTTCTTTGTTCTTTTTTCCTTTTTACACATACTTGTTTTCTTTAATATGCATTCTCATGTCCCATTGATGACAAATAGATGTCAGTCAGATGAAATACAACTCCAGTAGGTGTCCTGAATTCCCCTTTCATCTTTACATTTGAAACCTAATCAGAGTGAATACTAAGCAGTTTTTCTGCATCAGAAGTTTCCCACATCTCAGCAAGAAGATATTGCTTGGGTGCACTTGCATCTCCAAATTCAGCTTCAAATTAATAGATGAAAGCAGACATCAGCACATCTCTGGTAGTGTAGTCTGTTACTGATAGTTGTGTAAGGAAAGATGACAGTGGAACAAACTTTGGATACACTCGATCTTTGGGGATTGCCCCAATAAAACCAGATTTTCTCTGTAGCTGCCATGGCCTTGGTTCTGAGTGCTCATCCAACATTCCAGGAGGACCAGCTCTGTAATCAGGTTTTAAGCAAGTTACAGGGTTTTATGTCGTGACCTGAGACAGTTTTAGACTAATTTAGAGGTTTAGGACTTGCCCATGTTTATGTGCAAATCTTATTGTTACTTCCGTGCATTGTACTAGTTCTGCTTCCTTGTTAGCAGATTCACATTGTTTTAACAGGGAAAAAAGATCGGGAACACTACATACTTTTCTGTGACTTTTCTAATTATTTGGGAAAATTTGCTCCAATTTATAGGATGCTTTTGGTAGGCATAGAAAAGTGTCCACATTAAGCAACACAAATTTATCTGTACACTTTGTTCATGAGAAAACATGCCAATCAATTGTGTTTACCTGGTCATGATAAAGCAGGGCTGCAGATTGCACAGTTGGAAAACAAAAAAAGGGGTGTGGTGGGTGTGTGTTAACATTCTGCTCTCCTCCTGCAGGTTACTGAAACTGTCCTATTCCTAGTTATAGCAACAGGGGCTTGAGACAAATCAGGGTCTAGAAAATCAAAAGGAGATTTAGGACTAAGTTCCAAAGAAAGAATATAGGATAAAGATTTCAAAGGGTTTTAGTGATTGTGGTGGCAGGTATTTCCTTTGTTAAAAAAGCCATCTGCTTATGAAGTTAGCTTGAACCCTTCTTTCTGCAACACCAACTCCTTGCTCAGTTTCCCTTAGTCAATATTCCTCCCCTACAGCCCACATGTTACCTCTGTGCTACCTGTGCCCTCTACTTGAGGGATCAGCATGGACTCAGCCAACTTGTGTCTGGAGTCCTGGGCAGCCTAGTTGCACAAAACCTGCATGCTTCTCAGAACCGAGATTATTCTTAATAAAAATCAGTGGTGCTGTCTCACCTGACTGCTTTGAGACAGCTTCTAAAGTGAGGCTTCTTCAGGGAGATTGCTTATCTTTCTCTTGACTACGGTGTCATATGACACTGGCATACCTTGACATGGGTTCCTCTCTTGTAGAAGAACCAGAGATGCTTCCCTAGATATAAGCTTTAGGGACCTCCCTTTTGCACCTGTATAGCTCCTAGTAAAAGGGAATACAGGAAAAGTAAGGGACAACAGGCTCTATCCTCACCTATTGGATCCGCACGGTTTCCAAAACGGTATCCCAAACTTCTCACACCTATCAGACAGGGATTTCTTTTCTATAAGAATGAGGCCTTCAGAATTTCATAGAGAGATCATAGAGAGATTACACTTCATCTAATGACTTGTCACTAGATGTCTGTGAAGGTCCTGCTGTCAAAGTGATTTACATCACCAAAATCAAGGATGATTGTCATACGTAGACAAGGTACAGGCTAACTACCAAAAGGACTGGCTCAGAGAACAGGCAGTTGTTTCGAGGCACAAAACCAAATTCATACACAATACACATGGAAGAGGACTAATCTCTGTTTTTCTCATTCATGACAGAGATGTGGCTGACAATGTGGTTGTTGAAGAGTATTTCTTTACAAACCACAGGTAAAATCAGGTCTGATGTTTTTCTGAGTTAAAGTTTGATCTGTGTCAGGCTAGCTCCATTCCTGTTGCTGATGAAGAAAAGCACGCCAGGAACTGAACATCACAGGTGACCTGGGCAAAAGTACCTGGCACTGCAGCAATCAGTAAACACAGGCCCAGCATCAGGGGCTGGCTTCCACCAGGGAAAATGAGGTGTTAGTCCCCTTTGCTCCTGTCAGGTGACATATTTCTGCCAATTCGACCTCAAGAATTTTGTATTGATACATTCATCCTCCTGACTTACCTTTTGAATTGTAAAAGCCTTCTCCAGAAAGACATGAGCCAGCATGTGTTCCAGACGTGGGTTTAAGGAATGAGGTATACTTTCTTACCTATTTGTTTCTCCTTTCTTGGGTCACATAAGCCAGGAACCTGTGCATTATCTGTTTTCCATTCAAATTTTTCACACCAATTCAGCAGAAAAGACATTGTTCAGGAACTAATCCCTGAAAAAGTGTGCTTCTCAAGGGAAACCTTCACAAGAATCAGCCAGAACTTTTCCTGTGTAATGAAAGCCTTTGCATTCTCCTGTAGAGGATGAAGTGCTCATTGTTTTCCATGTCAGGAACAGTTACACACAGAAGAATCATGGCCATAAGCTTAGCCTTTCAAAGATATCTCTCATTCAGCATGGGAAGAACTTAAGTACATGAAACATAAAAAGAAAGCTTATCCATCCATAGCTTTGAGGTTGCATTGGCTTTTTGAAAATTGTTGCGAAGCCACTACTACCATCCGAGCTGTGGAGCTCTGCACGTGTAGTGGTGTGACTCCCTCCCTCCCTGCTTTAGGCCTCTTGGGATTTGGTGCCATTTCCTCCCCACCTGGGCCACATAATAATTCAATGGACCAGAATGATACATAATGGTCTAACATGAAAGAAAGAAAAGGTGGAGAGCAATGGACTAGAACACTGTGGCAACCTTAGTGTACCTGGTCCCCATGGCTCCTAGCATTTGAAAACAGTAACTATAATCCATCACTTCTGACAACATATGGATCATGGCCAAAAAGGGGGAAGATACCAGGACCCCAAGTCCTAGCAAGTCCTGGGCTTGCATAACTGGTGGAAAGTACCGGTTTCCATTGTCCGAGCTGGGCCAGAGTCTAAAAGTACCTGAAGAAAGTCCATTATCTTGGATATTATAAGTCGCGATTTTAGTAAAGATCTTCTGGATCGCAGTGGGCTGTGGCCAGTATCAACCCTGGGTTGAGACGCCACTCAGGACGATACATCAAGGCCAGTGCAAGACAATCCTTCTCGGGCCTCAACCGCCTGTTGAGGAATGCCAATGCATCGTGAGCATTTACTCTAAATTCAAGACAGGGAAATTTTGACGGTAGGCTAGCCTCTCTTCCATCCACCTCTCCACCTACATGGTTGTGAGATACGTAATAGCTTTATGGATCTGGATGCTCTTCCATCCATCTGTGCATGTGTAGCACTTAAAAGCGGTGCCTTTCAGCTCACTAGAGTCACCCGCTATTAAGAAACTCCCAACCCAAGCAATTGGAGGGGGGTGTGTGTGTACACATGCTTATATGCTTTGTTTTTATATATATAAACATATGTATTAATTTGAGACCTATGCTTTTGCTCACATATATATATATTGATTTGAGATACCTTACTGAATTTCACTGAATTTCAGTGAATATTTCACATATATATATTGATTTGAGATACCTTACAGTAAATTAGTGTGAATCTCACCATCTTCAAATCTGTAAACCTTTAAATCAGTTAATCATTAAGTGCTGCTAAAATTAAGCCTCTTGATCTACCTCAAATTACTAATAAATCTTGAATCATTGCTAAATCATAACCATGTCAAATATTACAATCTGTGACAAACAGAAAAAATAATTACTTTCTGTGGAACTGGTTCCAAACTGCAGCTCACTGAGTAGCTACACAAGCAATGAAGAGAGGCAGACACAAGAGATTATACATGGGGATGGAGTAGTAGCATGAAAAAAAACCTCTTGGCAACTGCATAGAGTTCTGCCAGAATACAGCATTCCATTACTGCTGCCAGAGCTTCCCAAACCTGTTCCTACTAGGGCACATGGAAAGTGCAATAGTCAGTATTTTATAACTCACTTTATCAAGAAGAAAATTACTTCCTAACACAGATGGATATTTGCACAGAAGGAAAGCTAAGTGATTAAAAGGAGGATTTTATATCAAGGGTGTAACAAAATGCTAGTTATATCAATTCAAAGTTTTAGATTCAAGTCATTTCCTGTTAGATCCTTTTACTTTACATACTGGTCTCCAACGGCTGCCAATTCTGGTCCTTCTTCCTGCTCACACCCAGTCCTCATTCTTTTTTCCTTAGTTTTTGGAGCTTGGTTTTGTTTGGTTTTGGGTTTTTGGGGTGTTTTTTGTTGTTTGTTGTTTTTTTTTTTTCTCCTAGAGTCTTCAGTGTGGCTCTTTTCCCAACTTACTTTATTCCTCTCCTTTTATTTCTGCCCTTAAGCTATCTTGGTCCTTATGTGATTTGCCTGCACATTTTTTCCTTCATTTCTGCTGAAGCTCAAAACTCTCTGGGATACTCAGATACTTTTTTCTTAATTTAAAAGGTATCCATTTCCACATATTTCTCATAGTTTTGGTGTCTCCTATAGTTCTAGCTACCAGTGTTCTCAAACAGCTTTAGATCCTATTAAAATTCAAATCTCATCATTTCTTTCCCAGTTCCCACCCACATTAGCTTCTAGACTCATTCCTGTATCCCTTCTATCCAGACATTTTCTGTCTGCTTCAATTCCCATTAACCTCCATCTTCCCACCCATCTGGCCATTATTGTGTCCTGGTTTGCCCATATTCTTCCTATATTTCACAATGCCTGTTAATCCTCCCTCTCTCCCCCCTCCTTTCCGCCCCCCTAAAGTTTTTTTTCTAGTCCAGGCAAAATTGGAGGCAGTTATTAAAAAATCTTATCTTCCTATCAAAAACATCTCCTTCCTTTCAAATGCTAAAAAATGTGAAGGCTGGAAACCATTTCTTAGGCCTTTTTGTTTAATATGGGGCAATTTCTGTCTTTCCTCCTCCTAAGAAACAGAATAACAGTTTTTGCTAATTTAAAATGAAGCTTGCTGAGGAAAGGAAATTTCAATGTCAAGAGCTTTTGTTGGGGAAAATGCAAAATGATTGCAAGTAATTTTGATGGTATTGGTCTTAACCCTGCATGGGGCTCCCACTCCCACCAGTCATGCAAATGCAGCAAACCAGAATGAATGCTCAGCAAACACTGAACACACAAAAATGTGATTGTCCTTTGAGTAATATTTTAACTTCAACAAAGGTCAAATAAAGTACCAATGATGACGTGATTTGGTTTATAAGCAATAAAAAGCCTATAAAACCAAGGAGTATTTACATTAAATATTTTGTATGACTGCATGGGTGCTGATAAAAAAAGAGTAGGGTCTAGATAGAAATAGCCTTAGATCTTTCCAGACGCTTATCTTTTTTTTTTCTTTTTTTCAGAAATCTGAAAGAAAAATTCAGCATGCTCCTCTTTCTGGGATATTTTCACTACCGGACACTGGAATCAGCATTGATGATGCAGGGCTTTTATTGTGGGATTTTTTTAAAGTCCAGTCATGGCGAGGTATTATTTGACCAGATCAGCATCTTTTCTGCTTTCCTATTACAATAGAATTCCTACCATTTCTCCCAGCGTGGTTTAAGATGCTTAAGTGAAGAGGAGGCAGAGGAAGCTATCAGGGAGACTTTTGGGGGAATGACAGGAAAAAAGTCACACATAGTTCTGCACAAGGTGAGAACATCACCCACTTTTGGTGTCAACGTGATGGGTTTCAGGGTGGAGATTCCGTCTATCTCCTTCCTCAGCTGTGGCTCTGATACCTCACTAGACATGAACTGTGTGATGAACAGCATCCAGCCCTGACCATATATTTACAGTGCCTGTTAGCTGTTTGGTGGTGCAACTGCACTTTTTCCAGATGGGTGTTTGTTTCCAGCCGAACCTCCACCTTGCATCCAAGCCAGCTACACAGTTCCCACCCACTTACCACCCAGTCTTTCCTGAAGCTTGCAGCTTTCTCAGCATCTTTTGCTATTTGCTACTAGAACACTGGCAACAGCTTTCTTCCCAGTACTGGAAGAAGCATAAATGAAGTATCTTGGAAGAGTGGACATCCACCATCTACAACACTCAGCCTTCTCCAGGTGCTACTTTCCAGACTGGATGACCTTGGCTTGGGAGAAAATTCCTGTTTTCAGGTCTCTGGATAGTGAGTAAGGAAAACTGAACTTTCATCTGTCTGAGCAGGAGTTGCCACAGAATACTTCCTGGCAGGTGATCTGCGGAAACTTAAGAAGAAATTAACAAATTGGCACAAATGCTCCAGAGCAGCCTTGAGGACTCATTTCTGTAACAGCACAAAAACTAACAAGAAATAGTCACTACCCTACTTTCTTTAACACAGATATTTTCCCGTGCAAGGATTTCGGACTATATTTGATGCCAGGATCCTCCCGTGGGCTGCCTTTCTCCTGAATGTGGGTAGATGAGACACAGCCTAAGGATGTCTCCTTAGATGAAGAGATGGAGGGCAATCTCTTTCAAATTGTTGTCCTAAGCTCTTTTTGACTATGTCTAAAAGGCCAGCTTAGGATTCATGGAACCACTTTGTACTTGGGGGTTATTATCCACATAGTTGGTGCATATTCTGCATGTTCTTCATTAAAAAATTTGTAAAAAGAGAAGACATAGAAACATACACATTGCCCAGAAGTCTGTTTCCCTAAGTGGCCTGTCTTTAACAGCAGCAAGTTGGAGACAGCTTCGGACAAACGCAAGAACATCTAGTGATACTTCTCTAGGATCTGTGTCTCAGTTTGCCTATGAGCTAGAGTGCTATATTTGCCTTTAGTAGCTCTTGAAGACATTTTTGCATTTATTGAACCCTGTACCAAGTCTGTGTGGTGCAGTTTAACTATTTATGGATGAAAAAGAAGTATTTGTGATTATTTTGAACCCACTGTCCAATCATTTCACTGAACTCCCCTTGTCTTGTATTATTAGGCTTTTCATGTTCTACAGCTGTTCTATACTGTTGACCATCTTGTTGAGTCAGACTGTAAAAGCATCTAACAGATCTTACGATTAGTATGAATGAATACTGAATGAACAGATGTGGTTGAGTAAGCACACAAAGAAACAGCAGAACAACACTCAAAAGACTGGCTTGTACTGATAAAAAAGGATGCCAGTTCCAACAATAAAACTGATGAACATACTGCTTTTGGGAAGTCCGGAAGGCCTGAACCCTGATAAGTTCACAGCATAGATAACGCATCAATGGAAAGCAGTGCATTTACAGAACATCACACATGCTATTCCTTCTTCTATTAGAGACCAGCTGGAAGACAGATTCTACTGAAGGACTGTCCCATAGTAACTGTGGACATCTGCAACATATTGAAGATGTGACCAAAAACTGGTTTCTCATTGCCAGTCAAGAAAAGCCTTAAAGATGTGATGACAACTCAACAGCCTGTGTCCATCATTATCATCAATGCTGAAGCCAAGTGATCCTGGCCAGATCTCTGGGATACACACATTTTGGTGCTTGTGAATACATGGATGTGAGAATGTGTTTTAATGAAATCACCTGCCTTAGATATTTTGGGAATGAAAAATCACCTTTCCCTTCTACACTGAGTTCTGTTACACTAATTTCTTACAAAATCATCATTTGGCAGGGTCAAGATATAAAAGAGGTCACTCTTTTTCATAGAAAGATGCCTGATAATTCTGAGGTGACCTATGTAGGGAGAACCTAAATATCAAGGGGGGAATCATCTGGGGAAGTTTGGAAGGAGCTGATAGGGGGGCTGCAGCCTGCCACTTTGGACGCAAGTGCACGTCAGGGCTACCCCTCTCTGCAGAAAGCATATGTGTCTTGAGAAGGCAGCTCCCTCCCCTTCATAGAATCATAAAATGGTTTGGGTTGGAAGGGACCTTAAAGATCATCTTGTTCCAACCTCCCTCTCACTAGATACCTCTCACTAGAGGTTCCAACACCTCTTCCAACCTCTAGGTTGGAACTAGAGGTTCCAACACCTCTCACTAGAGCAGGTTGCTCAAAGCCCCATCCAGCCTCTTCCCGAACACTTCCAGGGATGGGGCATCCACAGATTCTCTGGGCAACCTGTTCCAGTGTCTCACCACCCTCACAGGAAAGAATTTCTTCCTAATATCTAATCTAAATCTCCCTTCTTTCAGTTTAAAACCATTATCTCCCGTCCTATTGCTCCACTCCCTCATAAAGAGTTCCTCCCCATCTCTCCTGTAGGCCCCCTTTAGAGACTGGAAGGCAGCTATAAGGTCTCCCCAGAGCCTTCTCTTCCTCAGGCTCAACAACCCCAACTCTCTTAGCTTGGCTTCATAGGAGAGGTGCTCCAGCCCTCAGTTCATCTCCGCAGCCCTCCTCCGGACCAGTTCCTGTCTTACATGCCTCTCTTTCCTTAAGGGTTTGCAGCACTCCAGTTGCATGAGCAACCAATTCCACCAGCTATTGCAATAAAGTTGTAGCTCTGTGACTGCAGGTGGAGCTCTAGTTCTTCCAGCTCATTTCCTAGGGTCTGTACACTTGCATATATACACTTCTGAGAGGCCCCCTCTGCCCTTGTCTCTTGTACCAACCATCCTGCATCCCCTGCTTTTCACCACTTTCTCCCTGTGATTGTAGTCTCCAGCCACAGTCATTCCTTGCATAAAGCTCTCCTCACCAGACTCGTCAACCTTCTGGCAGAGTTGCTTTTTTTGTGAGGTGGATCTCATCTTTCTACACAGTCCTTTATCCTAAAAGAAGGTCCTATGGTTGTAAAAGACAAATCCTTGAAAACACTGCTAGCTGCACAAGGTGTTGATTTTGCCCTCAACCCTTACTCCCAGAGCCATGTAGTCACTCCTGATGCATTCAGGCTCTTCCACTGCACCTTCTCAATTATGCACAGGCAGATGAGCAGCACGTGGTTACAGTCAAAGGCCCAGACAAACCTCTCTGCAATGTGCCAGAACCCGAGCCCCTAGCAGGCAGCAAACCTCCCTGCATAGTAACTCAGGTCAGCAGATGGTCACCTTCCTCCACAACCACTTGCTTTCTCTTTGTGTAGATGCATGGTTTAGGCCCAGATGTCTCTAATGCTTCTCAAGACTTGTCTTTCTTTTCCTTGTTTGTAACCAGGGCACTGAACCTATTCTGTCGTTGCACATTTGAAGGTGGATAACGAGCCATTGCCAGAAGTCACAACCTTCCAGTCTTCCCTGTCCTTGGAGTCTCAATTTGCCCCATAGCTAACCATAGACTCTGGCTGTTCCTTCTTCATCCTAGCTGGAGGTTCAGGGTCCTGTCTCTTCAGGTTATCAGTGAAGATCCGATCAATCGCTTGAGCATCTTTCTTGATACTGGGCAGGCTGCCCACCTCCTTCCTCAGCTCTTTAACTCATCAGTGCAGCTTTATCTTTCAAGGGCTTGCAGGTTGTCATTTCCATACAGACACCAGTGCTTCAACATCCAGAGCCAAGAGCTGTTTATTGATCTCCAGATAATAATTCACAACCTTAACTGCAAGATTGCCTTTTCTAACAAACAGAAATATTCAGGCAAATATCTGCTGGGAAAGTAAAACATTCAACACCAAACAAAAATAAGATTGAATATCACAGGGGGAGGCTCCGTGGAGCTTTGTAGTTTTAATCCAACACTATATTTCTGGCCTGGTTTCACGCCCATTCATACTGTCTCTCTTTGACCATTTATCCATGTCAGGTACCTTTAAGCTTGGGATCCCTTGCAGAAAAAAAATGAACCACTTAGAGGTCTCAAGGGATCAAATTTCTGCACATTTTTGCAGACAAGAAACTGCATAGAGGCCATGATGCCTTACACAGTGAACAGAGGCAGTTTTTAGAGTTCCATGGTTCATAAAAAACAGCTGGAGGTGACTATTTCTAGGAGAGGAGGATAAAAGACGCAAGAAGGAGATAGAGCAGAGAGTCAAACAGAAACCACAAAGACACAAGTCCATTATAAAAGTAAAATGGATGCAATGAGTGCTGCTGGTTTCCTGTGTGTCCCATTCTGATGCTTCACATCCCAGCTGATACGCTCAGTGAATGGTTTTCACCACTGCAATCCTTGGGTTTTGCACCTGAATGAAACTTGGTATGCAAATGTGCCCCGTAAATTATTATCTGCAACAGAATAACATGGCTGATATTTTCAGTGTTTCCTGAGGTAGCTGCATACCCAGTTTCCCTTAATTTTAATTTAGCCTTCGAGCACTGAACAGCGTCTGAAATCCCCAGCCCATGCTTTTTTCTTTTATTTAGTTGTGATAGAGCTGCTTTCACTCAAGAAACATTTCATACATTGCATTGACTTGACAAGGATGCAGCTCTGAATTTTATTTTTTACAGGTCTTGCCTATGAATCTGTTTGTAACATGCAGCAACAGCTGTGCGAGAACAGACTGACAGTGACTTCTTGTTTAGAAGTTTATAATTACGACCTTGACTTTCAGATAATGTTTTGTTGAAACTCCCAGTGACTGCCACACCCGCCGGGCTGCATTCTTTGCTTCTTTCAGAGGCCACGCACGTGACCTGATACTGGTTTGACTTCATTCGCCAGAAGTGCTTATTTGAAAAACTGCAAATGTGCCTCCAAGTCATAGGCTAGGTGAAATGGCTGTCAAGCAAGCTCAGGCCCTGCAGTAAGGCACGCATTTATTTTTTCATTTATTTGACTCAACATCATAGCATTTTGCATCAAATAAAGTAAAAATGGAAGGCTGGCCATAACAGTGTGAGAAGGCTGGTTTATAACAATGTTGGATGTGACTCTCGCAGACAATGCTTCATTGAATGTGACCCCTCCATGACCAGTGCCTCGGTAAAGAGAACAGGATAATGACTGCCTCAAGGGAGACAGCAACCACTGGGTGCAAATTTATTCTAATATTTGCCTGTAACACTAAAGAAATTATGCATCCAGTATTGATGTAGCCAAAAGCACTTTGCTACTGGGCCTGAGAACACAGGGCCACATTTAGCTCCAAAGACAGGTCCTGTTCTGAAATTTCAAAATTACAACAATAATTTTTTTTTAAATATATATCAGGAACAAAACTTTTATTCAGAAAGAAATGAAATCCAAATGCTACATTGTGCATTGTACCTAAAGAGCGGATGTCAAGAGGATGAGGCCAGACTCTTTTCAGTGGTGCCCAGAGACAGAACAAGGGGCAACAGGCACAAGTTGGAACACAGGAGGTTCCATCTGAACACAAGGGAAAAGTTCTTCACTTTGAGGGTGCCAGAGCCCTGCAACAGGCTGCCTAGAGAGGGTGTGAAGTCTCTCCTTCTCTGGAGATATTCAAAGCCCACCTAGACGTGTTCCTGTCCAGCCTGTTCTAGGTCACCCTGCTCTGGCAGAGGAGTTGGACTAGATGATCTCCAGAGATCCCTTCTAACCCCTGCCAGTCTGTGATTCTGTTATTCCTGTTCCCTTGTTTGTTTTCTTGGGTATGTGACACCTGACATAGCAGAAATTGTTAGTTTAAAACATAAAAAACTTGTCTTCATGCACGCAATGTACAGTGGAGGAACATTGGCAGGTGGGAGAACCTGAATTATACCCAGCCCCAACTACCCCAGACTGATCACAGGAGGGTGAGCAACTTGTAAAAGACACACACACGAGCGCATGCACAGATGTGCAATAGCAGCTGGGGAAACCCTTATTGCCCAGTCAGACAAAGGAGATCATGCCCTTGTTCCTCTCAGGGCTGTCCCAGGAAAGCCTCAAGCCCCATGGTCTAGATGTGAAACCCATCACCATGAATCAATGAGAGTTTTTTCCCTCTCTCCACCTCTCTCTCTGCCTAGGGATATGGGACTCATTACGGGATGCAGGGAAAGAGAATTCCAGGATCCCACGAGACTTACTATAGGATGTTTAGGGGAGGAACCAAAGGTGGGAAAGGGGAGGGATTGATGGAATTTGGAGAGGAACAAGCATAGGAAAAAAGAAGGAAAAGGGGATGTGAACTACTTGCTGTTTAGTGTGCTTGTCTTGGCGTGTCCTGTTCCGACCAGCACACACTGTCCTATCTTCTCATTAAACACCATTTCTAACTCTTTTTCTGGTTCAGGTACTGTTTATTCTGTCTGCAAGGTCTGAGTGCCAGCGACCAGAGTGGTACTGTGGGTCGGAGGACTCATGTGCCAGCAACTGGAGCTGTGTGGGTATGTGAGTGTGTGACAAGCAGGGAGTCAGGAGCCTGTGTGTGTATCTACGAGAGTGAGACACCTCGAGGATTTGACTACCAGGGGCACCAGAGAGGTCCAGGCCAACTGCTGGAGAAATCATGAGGTCTGAGGCAATTGGGGTGGGGGGAGGGAATTGGGGGGAGAAGGGAGTGTCAATGGAGAGATCTGTTTGCATGTGTGTGTGCACCAATGCGTCAGCGACAATGGCAGAGAGCAAGGGTCCAGGAGCAGCTACTGAATTGATATGCAGCCACTGCAAGTACATGCTCAGTCTTGCTACTGGCTGGATCTGGTGGCATGGACCTGTGGCAGCCTTGCCTCTGTTGGGGCACCAGATTCTGCAGCTCCCTAGGAGAGGCAACATCAGAAAAGAGTCATAGCAGCTAAATTAGTTAGGGATTGGAGTATCTCCAAGGAGGCACATAGCATGTGTTGTTTTTCAGTACAGGATGTCAGGGGATATCTGGGTTTGAAAAGAGACTGGACAAATTAATGCTTAAACATAGTTATGACAGTGTTTGTTTATTAAGCATCAACATGCCTGAGATTAAATAAAATCCAGAAGATAGGAGCCCTACCTCAAAGGATTTATGGCAGGAATAGTATTTGCTCTGTGTAAAATAGGGGCAATTGCAGATCCTGTTTCCTGAGGCTGACTGATCACTCTAAGGTCAAAACTGGCAAATGAACAACTAGAAATGAGTAACAAAACACTCTCATTTGTGGTGAAGCTTTATGGGAGGATGTGGGCAAAGAATGCTGCACCCAGTCAGGTGGTATTCAAGTTATTGGGACCTTTCTAAAGCCATTTGCTTTCTCTCCTGCCAGTCTTTCATCTTCTCCTTAATAAAAACAACAAATACATTCCAGTAACACTCTGGCAATCAGGGCTGAGGAATATTAACATTTTTTTACTGATAAAGCTCTGCACCTAACTCTGACAACATCTTTCAAACATTCACCAGCCCTGAGGCCTGGGTATACTAGAAGATGCCACCAGAAAGCTCTGCCAGCTGCAGAGTTGAGAGTAAGAAAGTCCATGAGCTGTGTGACAGAATCACTGAAGGAGAAGGAAAAGGAAAGCATAAAGAAGGGATTTGTGCTGCAAGGTTAAAAATCAGCATGTGAAACCAGATAACCAGACACATTGATCCACTGGTCTGACTCTGGAGATCATCTTTAGAAGCATGCAGAAGTCAACGGACTGTTTAGTTTCTTACCTCCCAGTCTGTTGCATGTTATAAGATGTGCCTGAGAAGCCCAGTTCACCATCCTCCCAGTACCCACCTAAGCAGTTACCACCTTTGCTCCTTGAGGCACTTGAGGGGAGCTTGCAGGTAGTTCTGAATTTTACATCAACAGAAATACGTGTTCTAGCCCTAGATGGCTGCACATCAGTTACTCTCAGAGAAGTTGGTGCTGTAAAACTGAACTTTCCCAAAGGATTTTGGATTAAATATTTTCTTTTTTTTTTATTTATTTTTTTAAAATTCATATAGAAGGAAGTAAGAAGGAAAAAAAAAGTTAAAACCAAAAAAGCTAAAATGAGAGCAAAAAGTCTTCCTCCTCCAGACATCCCTATGGTACACAATGTGGTAGGTGCTTCTTCCTCCTGGTATCTCCACATGCCAGTTTGCCCTCATATGCCCGCTTGCTGTGGCTGCCTCTAAAACAGATGGAAGCTCACTGTGCCTGTGCACAAAGCAGATTAAAAATCTCATGAACATGCCGAGCAAGACACAGAATCTGGGCTAATTCACTTTTCTGAGAGGCAGAATAGATTAGTTTGATCTTCTTCTCATGATTTCCAGCTGGCCTAGGTTGTGGCAGAGTGAGTTTGTGACTGTCCAAAGTGCCACACAAAAATGCGATCTCAGCACTGGAGACAACTGGTATCAAAGTTTCTATCTCCTATTTGTTTTGTGATCACTTCTTCCTCTGTTTTCTCTTTCCAAGACATTATTTTAAATGTATTACTAGCCACACAGCCCAAGCTTTAATCTCCAAATGCAGAGTTATATGCAGAGCAGAAATGCAATACAGAGAAGCAGATCTAAGGGAAGGATGAAGAAAAGCAAGTCAAGTGGTGGGCTCAGTTACCTTGTGCTCAGAAGTCTAAGGATTAAAGACAAAAGTTTTTTTAACCCTAACCACTCCCTGGTTGAAGACTTCTTCCTCCTCTAGTGCTGTTACTCTTTCTTATCCTATCAAAAATAGGGTTCAACATATTTTCCACGATTTTGAAGGGACTCTGGATCAGGGGCAGGATGGGTGGTTCCTCACTGAGTTGCCTTTCTCCCTGGGACAAGAGACCTGGCAGAGCATTTCTTTAATAGCCTTGAAACTACAGTTTCTGATGATACAGATCCTTCTTTCTCTGTAGGCCCTCTCATACAAGTCATGTCCTACAGAAAGAATACCCCCAGCCTGCCTTTTCTTCACATAGGCGCTGAGCCTCTCTGCTGCTCTGTCAATGGAGTGGGGTAACGATATTTTTTGTAGTAATATTAATTAGAGCTCCTCAAGTTATGTCATTGCACTGAGCTTACTTAATAGTTAAAGATATAAGTGTATCGAACCAGATGCTCAAGGGCTGCTGGTGGTTATTGCAGGTGCAGGACTTCAACATAAGCTTCTGAGCTGAATGTTTCCCCTGCATTTTGACAGCCTCAGGAGCCCATGCTGAGCTTCTGCTTTAGATCCACTGTTAGCAGTATCCAGGCTACCTGCTTTGAACCAGTGGTCTGACTGTCTTGAATTTCTTTCCCAGCAGTAGCTGGGACTTGACTCTCAATCCCAAATGCCACCAGACCTTACTTTACTCACACAGGTAGATGTAACACTGTTTACTTTTGACTGAAAAATGGTAAAGAAATCCTTTTCCAGGAGGTGAATTCTGCTGGTTCTCTGCATTCATTGTTCATGGCGAGAAGCATATATTGCTCAGCTCAGTGGTTACACCCAAAAAGATTTGTTCAGTTCACCCTTGGTGAGGCTTACAGGATGAAAGAAGCCGCAACTGCATTTGCTTGCTGGCAATGGGCTCTTAAGGGCTGCATTTGCCATCACAAAGGCTAGAAGTTTTCATTTGTTAAATACCTGTGGCATGATAGGATTATTTACACTTTTTACTCTACCTGCTCTTGTAAAGAGGTCTGGTCCCTGTGAAGGGCTTGCTGAAGAATGAGACAAGTCAAACAGCTGAACTGTAAGGTTTCTTGATACATACCAGATCTGAACTTGGGCTCCTCTGTACTTGGGTGTCCGCAGATTTAGGCTCCATTGCCACCTTCCTCTAGGTAAGAAATCATTGTGCTTCATTGTTCATTGGCTTCTGAAAAGAAAATGAGCCTATGTGTGAAATCTTTTTATTTCATAGTATCAAAGAACATGGAAAAGACTGAGGTACTCAATGTTTCCATCCCTCCTTCAGTTTTCCCTGCTAAAGTCTGCCCTGAAACACTCCTGCCAGAACCTGTGGGAGTACAGCATTTCCCACAGCAGAGGAAGATACAGTTAGGGATCTCTTCTGCCTGTTGGACACACACAGGGCCATGGGATGGGAAGAGATGCACCCACAAGCATAGACAGAGCTGGCTGAAATTATTTCAAGACTGTTTTCTATCATCTCTGAAAGGTCATGGTGACTAAGAAGGTTCCTGATGCCTGGGAAGAAAACCCCCAAATGTCTCACCCATCTTCCAGAGGAAAAAGAAGGGGAGTTTGGGGAACTGCAGAACAGTCAGCTTCACCTCAGTCCCTGGGAACATAATGGAAAAAAAATCCCCATGGAAGCTATTTCTAGCCATATGAAGGAAAACAAGGTGAGAAGAACATCCAGCAGAGATTTATTAATGGCAGATCGTGCCTGAGTAACCCAATTTCCTTCTATGGTGAGATGTCTGATTCTACAGACAAGGGGAGAGCAGTGGACATTGCACACCTTACTTTTAGAAAGGCCTTTGACATGGTCTCCTATAATATCCTTAGAGCTAAATTAATGATATATGAACTGCACATAAGGACTATAAGGCAGGTGGAAAATTCACTGGCTCATCACACTTAAAAGGTGTTGATGAGTGGTACAAAATCCAACTGACAGCCAGTCACCAGCGATATCCCACAGGGGCCAATATTGATGCCAATACCATTCAATGCCTGTTATAATGACCTGGATGATGGCACAGAACACTCCCACAGTAAATTTGTAGATTGTACAAAAGCGGGCAGGGGGAGCAGTCAATACACTAAAGTTCAGAGCTACTATTTGGAGAGATTGGAATAGACTGGAAAAATGGGCTGACAGGAACCTTATGAAGTTCAATAATGGCAAATGAAAAGCACTGCATCTGATACAGAATAATCCTGAGAGGCAAGTCAGGCAGGCAGCCAGCTATCTTGGAAGTAGCTTTGCAGAAAAGGAGCTTGGGGTTCTGACTGAGAGCAAATTGAATTAAAGTAAGAAGTGTGCCCTTACACTCTCTTACGTTCCTCTGTCAGTTGTTGTTCTCCTGTTCTCTTTGCTGTTCTGTTAAAGTGTCTTTGCCTTAACCCACGAGTTTTGCCTTTTTCTTCCGATTCTCCCCATGGCATTGGGGGGTTGAGAGAGCAGCTACCTGGTTCTTTGCTGCCTTCTGAGGCTAAACCACGACACATGGTCAAATACTAGAACCGGGACTCAGAAAGGCGGAAGGACTTACACCCTTGGAGATAATCAGTACTCAACTGGACAACCTGCTCTAGCTGGGCCTGCTTTTATCAGGAGACAGGAGTACACAGGGACCTTCTGTGTCATTGTCCTACCAGTACACTTTTAATGAAAGGGAAAGTATAAGAGCTTTTGTTAGTATTTTCTTTCCAACTTTGAGTTAAGTTCTGTCCTGAAATACATGTCCAGTTGAAGGATTGTTTCCCTTTGTGCTCTCTGCTAGGAAATAGCTGTCAAGTCTCCTTAACCTCCGTCAGAAAATTTAAGAGCCCATTTCCTACAAATGACAGGGTGAGGTTGCCCACCTGTGGTTAACAAGAGAAATAAAGGCTGGGGGGACGGGCAGAGGGCAATCTAGTTTGGCATAATGAGGTTACTGCTGTCCTCATAGACATTGCTTCTTTCTTCATCTTCCCAGCTCTTTTCAAAACATGCAAAAAAAACCCCAGCTCCTCCTAAAGGATATGTGCACTCTTCAGCCCTGCACATACGCCTACCTAATGCTCCCTTAACTTGCAGCATGCTTTATCTTCATTGAAATATGTGGACTGTTGTTTTGCACCTTCAGATTTTTCCTGCTCTTGTTCACAGCATGTAGACAACTGAGACTGACATACTTACAGTGGGGACACCAGCTGGACATGAGCCAGCCAGGTCACTGCACAGTAAAAACAGCAAGTCCAGTCTGGGATGTTTACAGCCACGACCCTCAGTGTGTGGATTGGCCTTTTACATTTATTTAGAGAGCTGCACTTCAGGGAATATGTTGGACAGCTAGTATGACTCCAGAGAGGACCGTGTGTGTCCTTGGAGGGACACACCAGCAAGGGAGGACAGCAAAAATAAGCAGAAAACAGATAAGAGAGCGGTGAAGGTGAAAATAGCCCTTGCATTTGTAGGGAGCTGATGAAAGAGAACAAGGTTGGACTGATCTCCATCTCCATGAACAGAACTGAGAATAGCGGGTTTAAACTGCAGCAAAAGGCTGATTCAAAGGGAAAAGATTTCAGTAACAAATATACTGAAGCTTTGGACTTTTCTGAGGAAGTTGTAGATTTCCCCTTTCTTGTAGACCCTTAAGAATAAGTTAGACATGGATCCATGGATCCCAGGAATGACTCAGAAAGAATTGCTTGTACTTGGGAAGGAAACTGTAAATCTGTAACTCAGTGTAAATCTGTGTGGATCAATAGTCATTAAACTATTCTGGTTTCACATGGGCACATCTTCTTTAGCTCCAGGGAAGCAGTGTACCAGCAGGATGCTGGTACTTGCATTTCTCCATTTCTCTCTTTTAATTCCCAATGCACTAGACTGACTAACTAAGACACAGTAATACAATCCATTCTGCTAGACACTTTGTGTGCAATAATGCAATGCAGAAAATGGACTGGGAATTATAGAAGTATCTCTGTTAATAAACTAGGTTCTTCTCCCTGGGGAAGAAGATTGCCCACTAAAAGCTACAAAATTGAAGTAAACATATATGAAGTTTTTGCATGCAGTTATTTTGAACCTGCTGAGCACCTGTGATTTTCTTTTGTCCTTAAGGCTGCATAGAAATAAAAACTGTAACAGGAAATGTTGACTGTGGGTACATCTCCAAACACAAACAGAAAACACAATCTTCAGTCTAAAAGCCAGAATATGAGGCATGATCATGAAAGTAGAGCTTTGGCTGATGCTTCCTCTGGAGTTTCTCATGCAAGGCTTTCTTTCCCATGCATAGTGCCTAGGAAGTGATGGGCTGTGCATAAGACTTGTCTTACGCAGACAAGGAAATTTTCAATGTCTCCTTTGTACATAAATTTCTGGTTTTGAAATGGTGTGAATTTACTTTGAAATTTTCCCACAAACTTGGTGCACATATAAATTCTGTCTTTTCTGTTTCCCTTTGATTTTGAGGTAATAGGAGCTCATAAGTGAGACCTTTTCTTGCTGATATGAACCAGAATAGTCAAAAAGTTAGGGATGAAGAAAAGTAGATGAAGAGATTACTTCTGCTGGTATGACCTACCAGATAACACAAAGATATAAGAACGAGCATCTCCCAGTCACTCCTCTCTGTAGTAAAAACTTACACCTGAAGTGAGGTACTGCAAGAGAGATGCTTAACTCTGATTTAAACTAGCAGCATTCCTTGATCCACGATCAGTTGTTCCAATGTGAAATATTGTGAGAACACAAAAATGTCTCTCCTTGTCCTAAGTACAGTTAGTTCCTTTGTTCACATTCTTTATAGAATAAATAAGCTCAGATTAATTTTTTACCATTCACTAAACACCTCGTTTTTCCTGCTGCTTTGAAGAAATCTCACCTATTAGAAATACCTCCCAATGAAGACTCTTGACATCATAATATTCTCCTGAATAAAAGAAAGACAGATTCTTAAAGTAAGGTGTCCAAACTTTAACTCATTCTTAGAACTCTTTTCCCATAATCCACCTTTCTTTTAGTTTTGATAGGTGAACACCATCAATATCCCTAATAAATGGGATAAAACAGAGTGGAGAACTATAGAGACAGGACTTCTGTATGTTCTAGAGATACGTCAGTTGACAGGGATGACTGACGAAGAAACGAATAAAGCAAGGAGATATTTCTAGCTTTAGCTTCAGAATTAATCTTTTGCAACAGATGACGCTGTGGTCTAGACAGAAGATAAGCTTTAGAGTAAGCAACAAGTCTTAGGTTGCACCCATGCTTGCTGACTTTTAAAGGAAAAACAACAAAAGTATGTCAGCAAGGTGAAGCAGCCCTGGGACATATTAACAGAGTGATGATGAATTGGGGGAATTTAAATTTTTTCAAGATGGGCCTAGGGAAAGCCATGACTTCACTAACCTAGTGTTGGCAATTGTCCTGCTCCAGCGGTCCCTTCCTGCTTGCAGCACTGCAATTCTGCAAAACAATTAAAGAAATGACTCATCATCCTGGAACAGAGAAGACCAAAGGACATAGGAAAGAGGAATGAAAAGTAATGAGCAGTATGGATAAATTTGATAGGATTTAATGCCTCAGTGTCACTTCTAACACAAGAACTAGGGAGCACCACATAAAACTGCGGGATTGCAGGTTCACAAGCAAAAGAATTTGACTGTTTCCACAAGGGTTAATTAAGCTGTGGACCTCCTTGTGATGTGCAGTAACAGATGGCAAATATTTACGTGAGTTTAAAAAAGGAAAGAAAAAGCTCATGGAAGATCAGTCCGTGGAGGGCTACTGAGCAAAATGCAAACTCTGTTGTCAGAATTATCACAGGAACAGCACTGTACGTTCCACTTTTCTTTATGCATCAGATGGCTTTCCAAATGTCCTGACCAAACCCATCCTCACATAATGTTTTTCAATATCCAGATTGCTACCTTCTTTCCCCAGATGGACTACATTGTGATGGCAGTGTTTGGAAGAATCCCATGGGAAAGATTGTGGTTTTGAAGGTGAAGATGTTATTTTACAGCACTGGTGTCTGATTGGGAATCCACTGCCCCTCTGGTGGGAAAGAGTTGTTTTGTGTTTCTGAGAGGCAGTGCAAAATCAGCACGAGTGGAGAGGCTGCCAGTGAATGAAGTGCAGACTTGTTCCCATGACACTCACAAAACCTTATTTCTATCAGTTGAGACATCTGCTGCAATCATTACCTTGTTATTGCATGGGGACTGATAACATAGAATGAAAGTAGGGAAATAACAAAGCAGATCATAAAACAAGCTCACCCTCCAGAGTCCAGGGTCCAAGGACAGGAGCTTCTGGCCATAAGCACAGTTGTACTTGTTCAGATAAAGTTACAAGAGCATATTTTGAGATATATATATATATATATATATGAATGATTACAAAGCAAAATAAAAGCTTTAGCTCCGTAAGTCATACAGGCATCAAAAAAAAAAAAAAAAAAAAAAAAAGCCCAGGGACTAAGCTGGTTCCTAAAAATCACTATCTAATGACCTAGAACATGAGCCTTTCCCCCAAATGAAGTTTTGCAGAGAATAAACTAAAATCATGAGAGCCAAAGATCAACCATGTTCTAAGAAACAGTTTTAGAGCCTACATCAAAAATGTGTTTTCTCAACTGTAAAAGAAAGGCTAGAGAATAGAATACCCACCTGTAAATATCTTATAGTTTTCCTTACGCAACCAAGGAGTCTGATTTCTGCAGGACACACAATTAAATTAATTTTATTAAGTTATTTTTATCTCTGTATCAGTCCATCAGGCTGGAGATGTATTTTTCTCCTGTTCACATGACCCTATATCCAGCTCCCATAATGTACTTGCACCTCAATTCATGCTTAGATTCTGTGGCATTTCTTTGGGCACTAAAGAGATAGGAAACAGAGGCTAAATTGAATTAAATAAACAGAGTGGACTCCACTGACTGTTAATGTTGTATCAATGCTTCTCAGCATCAGTCCTGAATTTAAACTCTGTTTTTCTGGAAGATGAAGACCAGAAGTCAACAACTGGTTTTTACATCTTGGAAAACTGAACTTCAATAAAGAAAACAAAACACAACAAATAACAAACCTCCAGAAATGGGTACATTTCATCCTACTTCATCTCTAAGAATAATAAACAAAAGATTGATTAATGCTAATTATGATACTTGTGCTTGTGATGTTCTGAACTGTTATGGAGATTAATATGTACATTATTTTATCTAATCATGCTGTATACATATTTGATGCCATATGCAACGAATGTCACAGTAGTAGCGTCTCAGAAGATCTGTGTCTCCATCATGTGACATCTATGTGTGTTCCACTGCTAAAATTATCTTTCTCTGATCAACTGCTCAAGGAGAGCTACTCTTCCCAATCATATGCTGTTGAACCATGCTAATGAACACGGCTGGGAGTAAACAAAAATAGACCATCCTTCCCCAAAGTGAAACAATATTTTTCCAACTTACTGGCAGCAAAGAAACTCATTTGGTTGCAATTGTACGTACAGCTGATCTCACACATACAACTGTCTAGGTGCGCTGCTGAAAATCACCTTTGAGCAGGGAAATTGCAATCCACAGAATGACTGGCCTAACATGGACATGGATGTGGTCCAGGAGACATACCTGCAGAATAACTGGCAAAAAGTGAGGAGAAAGAAGAAAATCACTCTCTAAATTGCTTGAACACATAGCCAAAACCATTCAGAAAATACATCTGGGAAAGTAAAATTAAAATCAACTGCATGAACTGTGAAAGAAGAGAGGTGCAGCGTATGATATGATCCAGAATGTATGGTTGCAGAAGCAGGAACGTACCAACAGATCATCACTGTATAAGGAGAGGATGTGCTTGGTAGCACAGCTTGGGTTGGATCCTGCTTGTCCAGATGAGGATCCTGATTCCTTCCTAGCTCAGGTATTTGGGTTTCCTCCTTGAGGAAACCAAGGCATAAGAAATGATTATGTTCTCTCTGGGTCTTACGTCCATGTAGGACTGGGAGGAGAGGAGGGAGTGCAAGACCCAAGGCTCAGAAGCACTTATGGATTTACCAGAATAGGTGCAAACCACGTAAGCTGCAACCTCTGAAATGGCATATTTTCAGATTGTTCAGTCTAAATCGAGGTTTAGCTTCAATTAGGAAACAAGGCCGAACAAAAAATAACAATAGATTCTCCAGGATTACAAAGGAAAACATAGTGGAAGATTTGATGTGTAAAAGCATCAGTAACAAAATATCTGCTTGTTCCCAAAGAGACAGAAGGAATCCCCATTTCTCAGGTTCTGCCTAACGGGCAGAAATACAGAATGTTTATGAAATACAGAATTAAATTAAATCCTAACATTCTTAGGTGGATTAGAGAGGAAGGAAGCATTAATTGTGAGGAGAAAAGCTCTTTTCCTGCAGGCTAGTTTTTCAGGTCTATTGGTAACATCATAATTCACCAGCTGAACAAAATTTTGTGTCTCAAAAAGGTTTCTGTGAGACAAGCTAGCCCAAGGCATTACAGTACATTGTTTCTTCTTGCTCATCTCCCACAATTTGCTAACAAAAGTAGCTGTTACTAAAAACTGCTTGAATCAGGACATGACTCTTGTTAACACAAACAAATCAGTGAAGAAGCCTCAGAATCGAAGGTGCCTGGTGGGCAGGAGGCCTCACGGTGCTCTGTCCATGTTAGAGATTGCTTTTGTCTGAGAAATATCTCTGGACTTGATATGTATAAATGTATTAGGAAAAGCTTCTCTTTCAGTTCTAGAGGTGTTGAGTCAGTACCAGGTCAGGGACATTGCATAAAGATGTGGAAATGGAAACAGACGCTGGTATGAGTGCTGGGAAACACGAGTGTTCTTTTGTCATGAGGTTGTTTCAGCACCACCGTAAGTTTCCCTTGTGAAAGCATAGGGTGTTGTAAGAAACATTCTTTAAATTTCACTGCTCTGGCAGGTATTTGTTTACCACGTCTTTTTCTCATTTGTTTTGAAAGAAAGCTGTATTGGTATAAAAAGATCTGTTGGGATGATTACCTGTACACCAAAGTTAGCCATTGTTCACAGTCTATCTACATGACACTCCCGGTGCTTCAGGCTGCCTGTTCTGCAAACAGATGACATGTTACAGCAGGGCTGCCAACTGTATAACGTCAGGGGCCATATGGACCGCATCAGCTTTACTAATTAATCCTGGCTGCAGGATTAATTTATTTTCTTGTCTAGATGAGCAAGCTAACTTTCAACCAAAAGCTTGCTGAGATCTTTCAGCTTGTGACTTTTTTGATGAGCATGCCAGGGAAACTACAGTTACCAGAGCTGAGTTCTGACCATGGTACCACGTTCTCTTCACCATCATATTAAAACCCTTCATATGTCATTCTACAATCATATGTGTTTGGTGGGTATCAAAGAATAATGTTAATTTCAGTCTTTTGGTCCTACCTGAGAAAATGGTTCCCATTCCACCCAGCCACTCTTTTCATGGGGACACTGGTGTTATTGGTGTTATTGCTTTATAATATTAAGCTTTTTGTTAGGGTTCATAATACGGTGATGCAAACCTTTGCAACTGATTTTAATATTCTGACTAAATATCCTTTTTTGCTGGGTTGTGAGGCTAATGCACACCTTTGTGGATTTTTGTTGACATGTATCTAACAGGATTTCTGTAAGCTTTCAGTGTACGCAGTGTAAACATAACCTGACATTTGCATCTGTTAGACCAGGACCCGGGTATCATGAACAATTGTGGCAATATCGGTATATTGACCTACTTTGACATATACTGTTGCACTGCAAGAGTCTTTCCCTGCACACAAAAAAATCAGTAAGAAGGACGTTTAATTAGACAAAATTTTAAAAAATAAACAGGAAGGTGAAAATCAGACCTCATTAGTTCTGCAATAAATCCTTGCATGAATAAGTGACTGTCATAATCTCTGTGTAACTGGAGATACTGGCCTTTGTGTGCATTTTTACAAATTCTGTTGGGAAGATGTTTTGAAGATGAGTGGGTTTAAAAGGTAAAACCAAACGAGAAAGATTCTCCTAGAGATTCAAGCATAGAAATACCATATATTACTCAAAAAAATTATTAAACTGCACATTGTAGAAATCCAGAAACACCACACTTCTTGAGCACAGCTTATATGCTGTTCTTTTGCATCTATTACTGTTCCCTGTCCTTTTTGATATAGGGATCATAAGAATTGCTCTTCTGGGTGCAGGCCTGTGGGACACCAGAAGACATGCCTTGCTGCTGACCTTGCATCCCATTGCCAATAACTGGAAGGAAGAGGCCATCACCAGCACCTATTCTTCATCTAATTAAACCATAATGGGGTGGGGGTTAATTTCACCGGATGGAGCTTGCTGGCAAACCTGATGAGGGCAGCAAGATGGGGGCCTTGGAGGATGGACTACTGGAGACTGCATGGAGCAAAGGAGAGGGATATTCACATAGAGGGTTACTATCTCCCTCTCAGGTCAGCCTTCCTTGCTTTTCCTTGTGTGCAGTTGCCCTGAAACCTCTCTGCTAAACACCTGCACAGATATCTGTAACTAGGTTGGGTACTTGCCTAAGGTACAAACTGAGCAACTTAAACCCCTCCCTCCTCCTCTGGGGTGAGAGGTCTCCTCCACATGTGCTGCTGGACCTGTAGCTGCCTCCCAGCAGGGTCCAATAGGTAGACCAAACTGCAGTTATGCAAAAAGCTCTGGAGAGAAATGCCACTACTGAAACATATGAGTCCACTAGCCCTGCTTCTGAGTGGTGGAACTGGGTCTACTCTAGACATCTCTTTGACATCTTCAGCATCCAAGTGTTCGTCTTCTTTTCTGAGGAGTAGGAGGTCACAGAAATGCTGCACTGCCAGGTCTCCGGGATGGGACTACTGTTAACCTCATGGTCTGAGTGGCTGCAGCAGGAAGCATCTACCTTCCTTGGTGTTATCTTGATGGGAACCTAGTTCTGGATGGGGATATTAACTTCACCTTATGGGGGTGGAGCAGGACAGAGAGGTAACAGGGTTTAGCAGATGCATTCAGGTAGATCACAAACCGTGTAGCAGATTCGGCAGCTTAAACCTATACAATGCCACCTCTTTCACTTATATCTGGGAGGGAAATGGCGTATCAAGCCAGTGTTATTGAACCTGTGTTTAATGCTTTAACATCATGTGGGTCTGACACAGGCCGGCCTCTTCCACAAGCTGCTGCCTCATAATCACTGCTTTTTCTGTCAGTGCTTGGGATCAGCCTTTTTGCAGTTTAACAAAAACTTGGCAGAGGATGTCAGCCTTCTAATTGCCCTGTAGAGTTCTGGCTTCCTTGCAAAAAGGAGAGGCACACCTTTCTCTCAGCCTCAGAAGTGGTGAGACCTTTGCTGCAACCCACTAGGGCACATCCTATATTCTTACTCTCAGACTATTTGAGCTACAAGCAGTGATACTGTCATTGTCTTCTTTCAGCTTTTGCACTGGCCTTCCTTGTCCGTCCTGTGCAAAGGTGCTCGCTCCAGACATGATCTGGACACTCTTTGCAGCCTCTCCAGTGGGGAAGTCCACCTTTCAGCAGGATTCTTGTTGTGCTGTGCACTCAGAAACTTTGAGGCTCTCCATGCTACAGACAGTCATTGTGATCCAGTCAATTGGCTGATGATGGAAAAAGAGTGGTCAGCAGAGGTGAGGTCCTTAGTACTTTAGGGATGAAGGATAGCAGGAGAGAGTAAGTCTGTGGCTGTAGTAGTCAAAGATGAACTGTGGCACTGGAGGAGGAGGAGGCATGCCTGCCGGAGGAGGCATGCCTGCCCAAGGAGGGAGATGCTTCTGGAAATCTGGCAAACAAAGCTGATGGCTGGGCTGAGTCTGCAGGGGCAGGCCTCTGAGGATGGTCTTTGTGACCTCCCTGGGCATTAGAAGGACCCAGCAGCAAGGCAGGGCAGTCTCTGCCTGAGCCTTGAAGTATTTCCTTCTCTGGGCTGCCTTCGTAGCAGGGAGAGACATGCAGCTTCTGTTGTTCTTACCCTAACACCAACCATGTTAAATAACAAAAATGGGTTTGTTATTTCCTAAGCAATTAAAACATCTGCTTATCTGGGCCCAGGTTAAAGATTTTCCATCACAATACAAAAGAATGGCAAACAACCCCTGAAATGTTATTCTGACCCATTTTAAACAACAGTCTTGCACCACAGCCAGTCTTGCAGATGTGCCAGAACGGGGTACTGTGACCTCATTCAAAGCATTCCCTCCAGCCCCAGACACTGCCTTGAGCTTTGGATGAATTATTTCCCTTTCTTTACCTAATTAAACTAGATTTTCTGGTTCTGTTCAATGCGACTGTAGCATAAATGGTTGCTCACACCTGACCCTACCAGTGTCTATTCAGCCCCCTTCCCCTATCATCTCAGCTGGCCCAGAATTCATTCTGAGATCCTCTGGCATTTGATAATATTTAACAATAGATCATATAGAAGGTGTTTCATGATTAATGGTATTTGGAAAACTATGATATAACCTGAGAAGTCTTACACCCTGTTTATTCACATGCCAGCAAGTGAAGATTTGCAGAGTGAGGTAATGTCTCTTATTAAACCAAAAGAGAGAAATGCTTTGAAGCATTCAACATCTTCAAGTCTTAACCAGGAACTGCAAATTTCTAGCTAAATTCTGGCTGAGAATAGTTGTGCTGAGTTTCACTTATTTTTTTTTATCTGTTTGAAATAAAAGGAAGGTTGGTGAAAATGTGAGGTGAAATGACTATAGTGGGGTAAAAGATATTGTTAGCGCAAGGAGCAAATAGTCAGTGGGAATGCTAAGTTGGTCTCTGAATTAGCTCCATGGTGACCTTGTGGACCAATTGTCCATCAGCAGCTCTAGCCCATCTTTCCTTTCACTTTCATTCCAAGAGAATTTCCTATGCTCTGAAAATGCACAGCAACTCAGTCTCCCAAGGGAAGACAGTCATGAGACTTGCTTAGAAAAAGTGTTCTTTATTTGAACTAAGAGTAGATGCTCCTGATGAAGCCAACTTTTCCTCCAGAGTCTCTGAAGGGCTCAAGAGTTGTGATGAATTGGTTTCCCCCAGAAGCTGAACAGAAGCGCTAAGCTTTCGTGCTCTCCTTCAATCACGGATCCAGATAGAGACAGCTCTTACAGAATAACAGATTTTTTTAGGTCGGGATCATTTTAAACTGCAGGTTGGCCTAGAAAGAAGAGGCTGGCAGTGAAGAAACCTTGGTCCATCAAGGTATAACCCAAGCTTCATCTACCACCAGTAAGGGCTGTACTCAAATTGTGGGAGCTGTGACTGCTAAATTGGTTTGCCACCTGCACATCTGAATGAGGGAGATTAAACTACAGATTTTGTCCTTCAGTGAACTTGTTTTCCCAGAGTCAGATTTGGACTTTGTCACTGATCCTGCTGGAAAGAAGGCCCCATGCAAGTGCTGGCTAACAGCATGGAATGACAGGCTCTTGCTGGCCTCTCTAGCTACTAGCTCCCTCTGTCTTTGGCTACATTAAGACTGCACATGGAACAAAGGTTTATGCACAGTCCTTGTAGCTCACAGAAGAACTCTCAAACACTTTTCTAATTCCTTTTAAAAAAAAACCAAAAACACATCTGGGTTTTGTCTAAGGTTATGACCTATTGCCCTACTCTGAAGTTGCTAATTGCTCAAGGCTAATCCCTTTAAGAAGAAGAGCCCTGAATAAAACCTGAAGAACTTCTCTCTCATTAAAACATTAATCCAAGAATTGAGGAATGATTCTGTACTTTTCAGTGGAGTGAGCCACTGGTACGGAATAGAAATGTGAAGATGTCTTCACATGCCTTGGCCTGTTGATATCCCTTCTGAAGCTCCCATCTGCTGGGTGCAGGCCCGTGTTGAACGGGAGAGCTGCTGCCCGTAATAGTGGGTCATATTATGGTGTCAGAAGTCAAGACTCAGGACTGAGATGAGTGGGTTTATACTGCAGGAGTGCATTGTCAGCGTATATTACACAGAGCTTCAGAGCACTGGCTCTATGAGCAGACAGAAACTGAAGGTATGCTGACTTGGCCACCACTAGAAGAGGTTTTGGCTCCCATTTCCCAGTAGAAAGAGGGCAAGAAATGGGAGCGAGCAGGGGAAGTTAAGGCACTCTTTATTTCTCTGATAAATCCATGCCCTGGCTTAGAGTCTGCACTTACGAGCTGGCTCTCATGGTCCTGCCCACTTGTCATCTGCCCCAATCTTTCAAAGCAGGTTGTTCTCCAAGGAAGCAGATCCCAACACCTGAATGCTGGGCAGCCAAAGCATTCCCAGTCTCTGAGTAATGGGGCTTGGACATTTATTTCAGGCCCTTTAAAAGAAGTGGGAAGGCCCAAGACCAAGCTTCAGAGCTTCTATGTGCTGGGAACTGAGGCTTTCTGATGTTTAGCCTCAAGGAAAGCCTCAAATAATGCACTTCCAGATTCCTACCTCTGCCAGACAGCTTGTGTGTCCTGAGACTTTCAGCTGGAGGGTCTAGCAAGTTTGAGCTACACCAAACCGTTTCCCAGCAAAAATAGCATTTAAAGAAAAGATCAGAACTTGAATACTGAAAATGACTGAGCAGAGGCTGTGTAGACTTCATAAAATGAGTGAGAACCACCATAAAGATACAGCTGGGAGAAAGGAAAAGTGAGATCCCAGGCCAGATCTACCTTGTCTTTTGAAGTATAAAGGCTCTCGTTTCAGAAATGTTCTCTGATGGGAGTGGTCTGCCTGTTTCTGAAGACAAAGGCAGAACAAAAGCCAATGTTCTGAAGCTTTGGAAGATTCAAAGCTGTTGTGAATTGTTTTTTACCAATGAATGTGAGTTGGTGTTAGATCAACTAAAAATGAGGTGAAGTGTCTCTCTGTCTTTGGAAAGGAAGATCTGACTGAAAACGAAGAATAGTCCCTTTGCATTACAGGCAAAAATGAAATAACTACAGGCAGAAGGAATCACACACTGCAGGGCACAAAATACTGACCAGTACTGCAGACTGAATATTTCCTGTGCAAGAGCCCAACAGTTTCAAAACGTAGGGTGAGAAGAAACGAGAAGAATATTGAACCATGTCTTATTCTGCAGAAAAGACAGAGAATCCCCAATAGTCATTGATAAATTGGTGAAAGAGAATTCCTTCCTGGGGCTCCTGGAGTAATCAGTATAATCATGAACACAGCCAAGACAAGATGTGGCACCTTGGAGGCATCAGTGCTCCTGGAATACCTGCTGCACCTATCCTGTACTCCAAAAGACGTTTCTGGACCTCATATAAGCTCTGGGCTTGCTAGGAGATGCTTTATTGCCTGTGATCAATGAACTAAATCCCTTTCCACACACCAGATGTTTTGTTCTACAAAGTCTAAGGAAACTCAGAAGAAGACAGGAAGAGATATTTAAACATTTTAATGATCTCTTCCCATGCCTCATTTTTTGATAAGTAATGACTGGGGTGGTTACACGTGGCCATACTAACTGTGAAACTGTCTGTTCCCTGCTTGAAAGTTCTGAATTTACCAGGGTTGTAAAATCTCAGGGCAATGAACTCAAGTTGGTAATCTGCAGATGACTGGAACCACTTGTGTAATGATATTTCATGACTAGGCATATTTAAATCTATGTAATGCAAGCCATGCACACACGGCTCACAGTAACTCCAGACCGATATGCAAGTGCAGATGGACAGTGTATCAACTAGTCAAATTAATAAAGCAAATACAATTTACAGCTGTTAAAAATTAACAATCATGTCCTGTGCTCAGGATGTCCTGTGCATTTAGTCTCTGTCTATGTCCCTACTTTCTCAGGAATATTTACACCTCTATTTGCTTATGAGACTGTCTAAAGTTTGTGGACTGGGTGGGATGGTTTTCTTTTGGGAGTTTTCTTTGCCATGGTAACCCCCGAGAACTCACAAACTCACAGCCTGGGATATCTCAGATCATAGCTCTCCAGCTTAAACAAGGTCAACTTCTATCAGCCTTTCTATTGTCCATGCACTTTCACTCTTATATGCACTTTATAAACACTTCTATAAAATATATCTGGCCTGTATTGGACTATTGACACCTTTGAACAAATCAGTTCAAAACCAGTTGATCAAATCACACAATTTTAATGCAGCAGTGAGAAGTTCACTGTAATCTCTCTCAGAGTGTCTGGATCTAATTTAAAGAAGTGAAGATGATGATGAAGGTTCAGATGGTTCCCAGATGGTACCAGAAACATGTATCCCAAAAATCTGTCTGTTCCTCAGTATGCAAGTACTGCCCTGCCATGATCACCAAACGGCACATCTCTGCCAGCCCCAGGACATCCCTATCTCCCTGAGGACTGGTGTCAGCCTAGGACCTGTATTAGGGGCTCACACCCAGTGTGTTTGTGGCATGGTGAGTGCACATGGTGATAATAAAGGACATTTCTTTCAAGTGGGACACTGTTGTTTCATCTATTTAGCAAATCTGAGGGTTGCTCCTCTTGAGCTTTGGAGTATGAAGTTCTATGTGCATCAGAGAGCAGGGAAACTCACTTGGTCTCTTGCAATGAATGAGCTGAGACATCCCAGAAACTCAGATTTTCCTTTAGCTCTTGCTTCAGTTTACAATGAAGATGCCTCTCTGAAGCCAGTCTTGGTCCAACCTGATTGCTCACAGAGTTAAATCCTGTTCAAAAGGCGAGGCAAGACGTGGGGCTGGAAATTCTGAAAACAAGCCTTACATGACATAAAATCACAGAATAGTTTGGGTTGGAAATGACCTTTAAAGGTCATCTAGTCCAACCCCCCTGCCATGAGCAGGGACATCTTCAACTAGATCAGGTTGCTCAGAGCCCCATCCAACCTGACCTTGAATGTTTCTAGGGATGGGGCATCTCCCATCTCTCTGGGCAACCTGAGCCAGAGTTTCACCACCCCCAATGTAAAAAAATTCTTCTTTATATACAGATAAATGTACCCTCTTTTAGTTTAAAACCATTGCCATTTGTCCTATTGCAACAGGCCTTGCTGAAAAGTTTGTCCTCGTCTTTCCTGTAAGTCCCCTTTAAGTACTGAAATAAAGTCTCCCTGGTGCCTTCTCCAGTTTGAACAATCCCAGCTCTCTCAGATTGTCCTCACAGGAGAGGGGTTCATTTTTGTGGCCCTCCTCTGAACTCGTTCCAACAGGTCCATGTCCTTCCTGTGCTGAGGGCTCCAGAGCTGGACACAGTACTCCAGATGGGGTCTCACCAGAGCAACCTGATCTAGTTGAAGATGTCCCTGCTCATTTCAGGGGGGTTGGATTAGATGATCTTTAAAGCTCCCTTCCAATCCAAACAATTCTGTGATTCTGTGACTGAGATTTCCCTTTATTGGGAACTCGCTACTAATATGTTATAATTTTAGACACAGGGAAGGAGCTCTGAGGACAGAGAAAGCATACAATTTTTAACCTATAGACTGTAGATAGAATTAGGATCTGTCTCTCATTCATGTAATCTCCATCCTGCAGTTTATCAGCAGCATGTTTATAATGGATGTTATGCTGCCCATCCTCTCACACTGCTCTTGGTGGAAGAGCAAACAGATTGAGTGTTGCATGCAAGGTGAACTGCTGTCAGGTCATATGACTCAGCAGTGCAGCTTGCTACAACTGCATTTTTTACCCAAATGCAAAGCTGGAAGGACAGTAGTTACCTTCTGATGATATCTCCTGCATTAAGCCAGCCAGCTTTGAAAGCAGGGAAGGGTTCAATCAAATGAACAGCAAACCAAGTAAGTCCTGGGAATGCAGTGACATCTCTGGGGAATACCCTGGCTTAGCAGGACCTGCCTTTAGCTTGCTGGATCAGGCAACTTTTTATCACCTTTCCTTGCCTGAAGCAGAGGTTGAAAAGGAAGGGAAGCATTTGTTTTGAACGCCTCTCCCTGCAGAAAAGTCTTTTGGGGTACCACAGAGCTAATGCAGGTCCAGGAAATGGAGGTCCAGTACGCTGGAGTACTGTGTCCAGTTCTGGGCTCAAGAATGACAGGCAACTGCTGGAGAGGGGACAGCAGAGGGCTACAAAGATGATTAGGGGGCCTAGAGCATCTCCCTTATGAAGAGAGGCTGAGGGACTTGGGTCTTTGTAGTCTGAAGAAGAAAAGGCTGAGGGGGGATCTGATCAATGCTTATGAATACTTAAAGTGTGGGTGTCAGGAGGATGGGTCCAGTCTTTTTTCAGTGGTGCCCAGGGGTAGGACAAGGGGAAATGGGCACAAACTTGAATATAAGACGTTCCACCTAAATATGAGGAGGAACTTCTTTCCTGTGAGGGTGGCAGAGCCCTAGAAGAGGCTGCCCAGGGAGGTGGTGGAGTCTCCTTCTCTGGAGACATTCAAAACCTGCCTGGACACGTTCCTGTGCAACATGCCCTAGGTGGACCTGCTCTGGCAGGGGGGTTGGACTAGATGATCTCCAGAGGTCCCTTCCAACCCCTATCATTCTGTGACTCTGTGAAAAGAGGTGTAAGTTTATGATCTTTGCATGTGTGATATGCAGACTGATGGACTGGCCAGAAAAACAGAGGCAAGATAAGATTTCAGCAGAGGGACACAGGGACAGGAAAGAGAGGAAGGGGTTACTTTTACAGTAGGTTTTACTGGCTTCATCTCTGGTCATTCTGAGCTGGACAGGAAGTTAATATGTTTTAGGGAAGTTCCATTTTGTAACCAATGTAATAAAAAAAATTTAGGAGATTATCCAAATCTTATCCTTTGTTCCTTGGTAGGCTAAGATTTAGGTATATGAAAAGTATTTTTGTTTTCCTACCATTGCAAAGATATGGGTGGGTAGACCATGTCTTTGTTACATCACAAGTGTAAATGTCCATCTCAGCAATGAACTTATCAAGGTATTTGTCAGTATTGCTTGAGACAAGAACTAGAGGAACTGGCTAGGAACAAGCACTCATACTTACGGTCTTTTTAATAGCTTTTCAAACCTTACTTCTGTGGTAGAGCAAGCTAGGAGATGCCAGACTGAGAACTAGAAAATTCACTCATTTTCTTAAAAATATTCTAGTAGTTATTATGTATGGTAATTAGGACATGCTAACATCACAGGATTGATCTCAAAGAGGAAAACAGACCACTTTCAATATTTCCAATAGATTTTACTTGCTTGTCTTGTTGAATCAGTGCCTCACTTGGACTGGGCTTCATGCACAGATGGACATTACTTTTGGCTGAAATGTCTGTCTATAACCATTAACAGCCTAACATTTTTTTTGAGTCCGAGAAGCATAAATGAATTATTTAAGTGTTAGAATAAAGTGAATAAAGAACTGAATAAAGACTGAACAGCACTTTGCCTGTTTCTCTGTTGTTTTTGTTTGTTTGCTTTGTTTTCTAAGAAAAGGGCAAAAATGAACATTCAAATTCCCTTCTGTAACTTTGGGTTTAGTAATGCATCCTCTTGTAAAAATCCATCTCGAGCGTGTTTGCACCACTCTCCCAGGAGATGGCAGAAGAATCCTGATGATGGCAAGTAATAGTCATCTCAAAGCATCGTTTTCTGGGTGATTGATCTTCAAGCAGTGGGGAAAAATCGGTTGAGGTATGATACAAATGATCAAAACCGTAGATTTACAACCAAGGCTTTTCATGCTGTTTCTAAATGTATGCCCTCATGCTATGCATATAGTGATGTGTTATGGCTTGATTTCGTGTCATACATCTCTCTGGCTGAAGGAAAGTGAAACATCAGCTGTAACGCGTCAGCTGGGCACAACAGAGGTTGTAAAGGGCTGGGCTGTCTGTCAGGAAGATCTTGGGTCAGGAGTGATAGGATGACAGGGTCAGTTTTTAGAACTCAGACTGCCAGAGTGAATTCCTCAAAACGAGGTCACAATAGTCACATTTCACAAGTCTGTGGGTGGAAGATGGCGGAAACTGGGACTGAGGGAGCCACAGTGCCTCACACTTCACACAAAGTTCCTGAACCTAACTGCAGGCAAAGCAGGACTGTGTACATCAGGAACTGGCCCTCCATCTGGCAGCACTGGCACAAAGTTCATTGGGGTGGCTGAAAGCACATCAGAATCACTGCAGCTCAGGATTGACACCTGCTAAAACATCACAACATGATGTTAAGTTATCTTGCAAGCATCAGGCTGCCTGGCCATCCACCAAGCAACAGTGACAGTGCATCACATAAGAAGGACCCAGCCTATGGAGGTGTGGGTGACACAGACAACAAACCAAAGGGTGTTTTAGACGGCCAGCATAAAGGACACAGCCCTCACCCTAGTGGTTTCATAGCTGGAGTGCTTCTCTGCTGCACAAGGCATCTGGTTCAAATCCCTCTTTATCCTGAGCCAGACATAGAAAAATGCCCTCTCAGCAAGTTACAGGCTGTTTTCCAGCGAGTTGCTCTTGATTTACCAGACTGAACAGTCTCTCTTTAGCTGAATCAATATTTAACTACTTCATAGGAAGCTGAATATCTTTAACAGAAAGGAGAGGAAAAGCCATATAGGAAGATATCTTAGATCTCCTGTTCAAGGTTTTTCATACAGGGGAGCAAAGACCAATTCTGAACAACTTAATTGTCTTCTGCACTTAGCTATCAATCAGCTTTTGAAACCTGCAGTTTCAAAAGTAAGCTAGGACTGATATTACAGATCTTACAGGTATTACAGGTCTACCCCAGAAAAATCAGAAAACTAAATGAGGGCATGTTTTAGACAAGTGCAAAGTTCATAAAGCAACAATTGCCTTAACTCTGCCCTCTAACGATACCATGATGGAGGAAGAGTTAAACCAATCATCTGTATGTTTTAAAAACCACTTTATCTGAAACTATAAAATCTGCAGTTATAGCAGTAGTTGTTCTGTGGTTCCTTTGTACAAAAGAGTTAAGGTTTAACTGGATTACTTAGTCATGACGCATTATTTTTTTTTAAGTGTTATTTTTCTTTTGTTTTGTCTGTAGGGTTTTTCATTTACTGCTGCACACCTAACTCAGCTTGCAGTCTAAATTTGATTATTTTGAGAGTTTTCCAGAACATCAGAGGCAAAAGGCACATACTGAATAATACAAAAATCTTCTTTTCTTTCAAGGTATATTAATAGCTGCCCTTTCATTTTAACAAAGACATTCTATCTCATTTTTCATAGATAAGTATAAAACTATTGCAAATAAAGATTATGTATGAAAAAAATCTCACTTTACTGAATCAGGAATCTAAACTATTTCACTGTTTCGAAGAATTCTTATTTTAAAAGGATATTAATCTATCTATGACCCTGAGATGCTATAGTGAAGGATTTCTGTTGTTACACAGTAGCTCTGCCCAGGAATTTTTTAAGCCTTTAGGAATTCAACATTACCTGCCTCTGACAGTGAATAAGCCACGTGCATATCAATAAGCCTCTTGCATATCAACCCAACATAAAAAACTAAAAGAAAAAAGAGATTTTCAATATTTTCAGTCTGCAATTTGCATTGTGCAGATGAAGTGAATGTGGCTTTTACTTGGAAATATTTCTGCTAGAACCTGATTGCAGCCACAAGCACCAAGTTCAAAATTTAGAAACCACTGGATTAATCTCTGCTAAGAAGGACCTTAAATTTAAAGAAATTTAAAATAAACTGATGTCCCCCTGGCTCAGCCTCTCTGCTGAGAAACAGTAAACCATATTGCTCAATGAAGAGCATCTTTTGAGTTGGGGGACAAGGACAACAGAAAGATAACCTGCATAAAATATACAAAATAACAGTTCTCTTTAAAAGTGACACTGCTTGGCTGTTTCATCTGGCGTTTTGCTGAGGCAGTCCCTAGTCCCTCAGACTGCTGTCTTGGGCATTCACTCCTTGCTGACAGCTAGGAACCACAAGACCAAAGGCTCTGATTCAGATCCTCTGGGTCAGAAGGCACCTTCTGAGCTGCCTGGACCTGGCCGTGTTCACTCCAGGCTGGCTCACCCAGATTTCTGCAGCTGGATCTGTTCTCATCAGCAATGCAGGCAGCAAACAGAACTCCCCATGACTCCAACGAGAAAGTGACCAGTTACTGGTTACTTCTCATCAAGACAGTGGATGTAAAAAAAAACATTTCAAAGCATGTCCTGCAAGAACAATGAAATAATGATCCACTAAACTCAAATGGCATTTAAGTCTTCCCATCATCTTCTTCTGGCCCTGCTTGCTTTCTCTATAACCTAAGGCTCCTTAACATAGGTCCATGCAAGCAGAGGTAGATGGCCTACGCTTTATGCATCCTCTCCACTTCAAAATGTCTTCTGTGTTCTTGCAGGCTTCCTGTATATACATGTAGACCATTTGAAAACATATTTTGCTTAATTTCTGCCTTTATTTTTTTCTGGCTGCACTCCTGGTCAGGGTAAACTTCCTCTGCAAGCAGCTCAGAAGGGAGTAGTAAGGGGTGCTCAGACACCAAACCAGAGTTTTATTTTCTGCTGCCAGATCATTCCACTGTAATCGCAGCTCTGCTAAAGGGACAGGGCAGGACAGGGCTGTGCACAGGCCTTCTGTCTCTTGCTGCCACTGCTCACTTGGGTTTTCTGCTTAGGAAGATAAACTTCTAGATTTTATTCTAAATGGAGATATTTTTTAGTCTGGTTTTAGCTTAAAAGCGTTCCCATCTTCTTGGAGTAAGAGGTCAAAGCTGTGGCCAGTGGGGGGATGTGCCACAGGATGCTCTGAGGCTCCATGTATTACAGACAAGTGGCCTCCCTTCAGGAGGAGGTAAAAGTTTGCACGTTAAAACTTGAAGGTGTTAGAACTAAGATGATGTTGTTGTATAAGGGGAATATGTAGAAAAAAGGTTGGAATGAAGGTTGAACACCACTAAATGATTTGCAGCCTGGAATGGCATTTGCCTTCCCTTTTTCTTTGGCAGAAATTGGTCTCTGCTAGAAATGAGGTTAATGGCCTTCTCCCCGCAGCAGGGATCTTGGACACAACCTGCCTTTCACCAGTTCAGGGATCACAATAATACAGGAAACTCCATTTGTAAAAGAAGCTTGTTTATCTCATTATGTTAAAAAATTGACTCATTTTGCCATAATACAGAATCCTTAATTACAGTGTCGCTATCTTTTCAAGGAATGACTAAAGCATCTGAAGTATTCCCTAAGATCTTTGTCCTAATTCACTTGGAATTAGTTATTCCAAAGAACCCATGGAATGAAAATTGTTCCCTTTGTCTGTGTGTATGTGTACACGTGCACACCAGTTTAGCCCTGGTGGTTCCTCTGAGGATGGAAGCTGTTCTTCAAGTTACCAAAAGCATGGAAACTGTATGTCTATTGTCACTAGTACCGTGAAAGTTACTTTCAGAAATTTTATAATTGACTTGGCTGAGCACTTTGAGATTCAAAATATAAATACAACTTCAAAATGTACAATGCGCTTCACTGAATGGTTTTGATTATTCATTGATTATCAATTATTCATTTATTATTGAAATATCTCAGATAAAAGAAAAATCGACACATGGTTAAAAGATTGCCTAGCCAGATTGCTAATATACACATGAGATGTGCAAATGCAGGCAGTGGATCATGGACAGAGTGGTTGTGCATAGATCAGCAAGGAGACTTTGACGTGCAAACTCTTATGCTGTTCAGGACACCAGAATGCAAAATTGGATCCTAGCCCCCAGTGCAATGCATAGGTGAGAGTAGCTCCTGAAAATGGAGTAAGAGGAAATCATTTCAGCTACCTGGTAAATAGCAGTGAGAATGATACTACCCTCCTGCTTTCCACTGTGGTTTTGTACTGGTTGCTTCATGGGTATCTCTTCATGGATAGACAAGTGAAAGCAGCATTATTTGTTCTACTACCTGTCCCACAAATGTTGACAACTACTTTTTTAAAGGGAAACTAAAATATGTTGAAAACAACTAATTTTGTTGTTGCTCTGTCTTTGGAAAAAATGATGTGGGTTTTTTTGTTGTGGTTTTTTTTTTTTTTAACTCCGCTGTGGATTTTTCATTATTTCACACCAAAATCTTGCAAAATACAAACAATGCCTTTCTTTACCTTAAGAGATTATGTGTTTGCTTTTCAGTAGACCTTTGCCAAAAGCATCCTGTCACTTGTTGAAAGTAAAACAAATGAACAGAAACCTTTTTGCAGTTAGCAGTCACTTCTCATCAAGACAGTGGATGTAAAAAAACATTTCAAAGCATGTCCTGCAAAAACAATGAAATAATGATCCATTAAACTCAAACGGCAGTTAGGTCTTCCCACGATCTAGCTAATGAAATATACATTCCTCATGGAGCCCAGTCATCTTCTTCATTAGTCATGTGTTACCAATAAAGACCTTGCCCTCAACATTTCCAACCTGAATGTGCTGTATCCGGTCTCTCTGCTGCAAAGTTGCCAAATCTCAGCTGCTGATCTCTCCCCAATTTGTTCATGGCCAGGCCCATAGTCCAGGCGGCAGAGACATAAACCTGCTGCTCTGCTCCTGACCTCTGTGTGCTCTGCGAGTTATGCACGGAGCAGGAGCACATGAAGCAGGTGAGATGCTGAGACTGCACCACTGCCCAGAGACCCGAACTACAGATCTAGTTCTTTTTCTACAGCCCAGACCTGCAGGAGCAGATCCCCTTTTCAGCACTAGAAGATTCCCCTTTTGGGTAGTCTTATGCTAGCAAGCAATAACAAAACTCTAGTCATTGGCATAGCCCATAGTATGGACCAGACCCACTTGGCTTCTCCTGGAGGCAGGCAGTGAGCTGAGAAATTCTGCGTCAGGCATTGTTCTCTGATTCCTCCCATTTTTATAAAAGTGATTGTGAATGGGATATTGGATCCAACTCATTAATCATCTTCCAGAAGACAGAATCTGATACTTCATACTTCACCCTGAGTGTAAACATCTGTGGATCCCTTTACATGATGGGAACAGCAAGTCTGCAAAAGAAATATGCAGAACAACAAGCAACACAGTTTGTCTCTTTTTGCACAGATGGCATTTTCACTACAAAAATTGACATGAATTCTGGATTTTTGATTTTGTCTCCCCTCACCCCCCAGCTAGGTGATAAACATTACCAATCTATTACTCCTAATGGGGATTTATTCTGAAATAGGTAGTAAATGCTCACTGCTGATTGTAACTGTTGGAAGACCTTTCATGTTTTCCTCTTGCCAAGACTATACAGCCTCACAAGCCCGGTACCTACATAGAAACATACCTGCTCTAGATCAGCAAGGTTGTGGTTTTGTTTTTCTACTAAACTTGCAAACTGAAATTTCAGCTGTGCTTCTATCTACTGAGATAATGAATATCATTACATTTTCCCAACAGGTCCCTGAGATGATGTCCTGAAAGAGATGAACTTGTGTCAAAAACAAAAACAAAAAAAAACGAAACCCCAAACCAACACCAGCACCAAACCACAAAAAAACCACCCCAAAATATCAGCAATTTAACTGTTTTCATTCATTTTATTTCAGTTAAGTTAGAAAATCAGAAGGAAATTGGGAAGACTATCCCAGGGAGTCTGCTTGGATCTGTGGTGAGGCATGCAGAAAATCATTCTAGATGATAACATTATTATTGAAATCTCTGTGGTGGCATTGTTTGAACAGTGGAGCTATTAGATCAGATACAGAGTAGAAGGATGTGGTGGAATGTGCATTTTTTGTGAAGAAGGGTGACATGAGGTGGAGATGGAAAAAGAAGGTCAACAGTCGTGGGCTTCATGCTTCAAGCACCTCCTTCCATAGTGCTTCTTGCAAGGCCCTGGCCCTGGGCCCTTTTGAAAGGGGACTCTTAAATAATTCAAATCTGAAATCTGCTCACTGACAAATTAGCAAAGAATGAGTAGACTCATACTTTCCTCCTAGGCGTTCTGGCTGTGGGCATTTTATTTCTATAGCAGACTGCAATGCTTGTCATTTTATATCTTGGGTATAGATGGAATTTTCCAAAAAAAGATTGCATTAAACCTATATTAATGCAGAGTTCAGACCGAAAGAATAGACCAATTGGGGAGGGTTAAAAACCACCAGAGGACTGCTGTTGTTGCATGTATGATAAATTCAAGTAGTTCCAAGTGAATATTACACATCAAAATAATCCACCCATAGTTAAGGAAGAAAAGATGTTAAAGCACTTCAGCTTGCCCTAAATCTTTCCATAAGTGATGAGAGGTACTGTTGTGGCTCTCCTGCCAACTCATGCTATCTTTAAAAACAAACTCACATGTTCTGCAACATTTTGTGCCTTCACTCAGCTGTGAAAAAAGCCTTATCTGGCTGTACACATTGCATACTTCCCACTTATATTTGAATGTCTTTCAAGTGTAACCTTAACTGAATAATTTGAGTTTATTGTGCTTTTTTTGAGAAAATTGTCTCATCATGGTGTAATTACAACAT
Organism: Limosa lapponica baueri; assembly: GCA_002844005.1. Taxonomy (NCBI): domain Eukaryota; kingdom Metazoa; phylum Chordata; class Aves; order Charadriiformes; family Scolopacidae; genus Limosa; species Limosa lapponica. The sequence continues at coordinate 91,939 of KZ506615.1, forward strand.
CCTTGTAAGACTGATTTGAGAAAGACGCACTCAGAGAGGAGTTATGAATTGTTCACTGTCAAACTCGGGTGTTGTATCAAGTGTGATTCTGCAGGAGTCTGTGTGAGCCAGCACTATTCAATATTTCCATTTAACACCTTGGATCGAAGAGATTTTGCTTACATTTGCAGATGAAACCAAACTGTGAAGGATGACTTGTACAGGGAAACACTTCGGAGTAAGAGTGGTCTTTCCTGGCAGCCTGAAGATGCAGTCCTTTATTTTTTATTGAATATTGTTAAAGGTGGGAGGGTACATGCTGTGTAACTTCAGCAGGAGTACTTGGCTACATGTAACCACACAGGAACTACTGACCATGGAGCAGTTTTGCAAAAATGTGAGGATTATAATGGATTACAAATTTGATGTGAGATGTGAAAAAAAACAAGGCAAATAGCGTAACCAAGGGCTGCAGAGGAAATAGCATTTCCTTGGCCAGGGAGAGGAAGGAGGACAGTTCAATGATAGGTGAATGGGCAGGCCAAGCTGGACTTCTGTCCAGTGAGCACCTACTGGGCCCTGGCTGCTTAGGACAGCCTCAGTCCACAGAGGTGGTGTTGTACTACCTCTGTGCAAGGTTTTTGCAGATGTTAAGAACACCTGGTGTAAGGAATCTTTCCTGGGAGGAGGTGGAGAAGAAGGGGAGACAACAATCTGGTGCCCCTATCTTTGAGGCTAGGCTTTTTCATAGCTGCTCATGCTTCCAGGCCGGAGGAGGGTTGGCTGTTATGAGTTGCAGACCCAGGTGGTTATTTTTGAGTGTCAGATTAGGCATCTGGATGTCAGAGTGGTGAGATTTAATGTCTTTCCTTGACATTTCCCACTCTCGACAACAACAGTTCAGGATCTCATTTTGAAACACGTCTGTCTCTTCATGTGTTGGGCAGGTGATGTGTTCTGACTCAGCCTCACACGGCAGGACTGACACCTCTAGCTTGGCTTTGGTCATCCACGCACTTCTGTAGCTAAGAGATCCCAACTACCCTTCTTCTGAACAAAACTGCTCTTCTTCCAGGGCATCACAGATGCTGAACATCATCACAAGATCGGCTGTGTGCATATTGGCAGTCCAGCCACACTCCAAGTGGATGCATGCTAAAGACTGCTTTTGCACTGTGTGCTCTTACATGGCATTTCCCCAAAGTTCTCTTTAGAATACATCCTAATGTGTATTGGTGCTTGTGAAACATGAATTTGGACTTATATAGGCTTTGCCAAGTATTTCTCAGTGTTGCCAGCTGGACTAGGGGACAACTATCTAAGACATAGACAATTATCTGAATTAGAGTGGAAACAATCCTGTCTGGGCTGCTCATAGCCCAGACTACCCTGCCAGACACTGCTCTTACCAACGTCAAGAGACGGGCCCTCCAGTTTGTGATGGTCATGGAGAAGGGTCACCAAGATGGTCAGACTTGAGACACAGGGCCTACGAGGAGAGGGATGCTCTACGTGGGATGGTCTGTGTTAGCCAGGTGAAAAGAAGACTAAGGGGGATCAAACTGTAGGTACAGCTTGAAGGCAATTAGACAGGGGACAGAGCCAAATGGTTTTCATTGCTGCCAGACAACACAAAAGGAACAGCCACAAGGTGTGTTTTAAAACATTGAGGCTGGAGACTGGAGTAAAAGTCTTTCAAGAGGATGGTGCAGTCTAGGTACAGGCCACAGGACAGGGTGTCCCTACAACATGCACAAATTGTGTTCATCCATACAGGCCCTGAGTATGACAGTGCAGATACGTGGTCCTCCACCGCACTTGGCCTGGACTAACAGCAAAGACAGGAGGATGGAGTCTGGTGCTCTTAGAAACAAGCAAAGGCAAGGGGGAATAGTCTAATTTATATTTTACCTGATTGAAATATTCAATAAGAAAAGAGACCCTTGGTCTCATTTTTCAGTGCAGAAAATATCTATAGAAGAGGAGTGAATTGCCTGAGATTCAACACACATGGAAGCTGCAAAGCAATTACACACAGATGTGGTGTACGAAGGATTGAATAGTGTATAACCTTTTCTGTTTCATTCAGTGATAAGGAACAGTTTGGGAAATAGGAGTATTCTTAGAAGACCCTACTTTCACGTTTGTTTTCAAGAGCAAGCAAGAATTGGATAGGATCTTGTGGCTGAATTCAAATTCACAGCTGTACAAAACTTACAGACTTCATGAGACTTGACTGGGTGAATATTTGGAGAATGTACCCAAATAGCTTAGAACAAAACCAAGAATCAGGATAAATCTTCAGACCCTCATTCATAGCAAAGCAAAGCAGCTTGTGCTCTGGAGACCACTTTTTGACTGTGCCCACAAAACTATAACTAATGTTGACGCAGCAGATGATATTTCCTGTGAACCTGTAGTGACATTCTGGATTCCTATCTCAGCGACCTTTGCTATATCCCATGGAGCCACCTTTAGTACATGCCACCTCTCACAGAAGGAACACAGTGCTTGCAAGTCAGCAGCTTTTACTGGCCTTGTCTGCGCAAAATCCCAGACCTCCATCACTGCAGGGGTTAACAGAGACAGAACTCCAAATCCAAATCTGTATAGTGACTTGTGTCACCTTCTGTCACCTGGTTTGGAAGCTGATGCTGCTATGGTAATTCGCAGAGAAATCTGGACCCCCAAATGCTCGGATGCAAAAATAATCCTCAGAAAGAGAGGTTCGTAATGTCATCCTCTCCCACTGGTCCTAATCCTGTAAACTGGAATTCCTTGCCATTGTACATAATGGTCCTCATAGCTCCCAGCCTGTGTGACCCTCTAAAGAGGAATAGCAATCTCTCGGTAGTTTGGGTAGTTTGGGTAGTTTGGGGGTAGTTTTTTCCTAAAATATGGAGCTATGAGTCACAGTCAGCATAGGATCATAGAATTGTCTAGGTTGGAAGGGACCTTTAAGATCATCTAGTCCAACCATCAACCTAACTCTGATTAAAAAAAAAAAAAAAAAAAAACACCCAAAAAAACCCCCGCAGCACCCCACATTACTAAACGATATCACTAAAAACTATATCAACCCATTTTTTTAATACCTCCAGGAATGGTGCCTCAACTACCTCCCTGGACAGCCCATTCCAGTGCTTAATAACGCTTTCAGTGTAAAAATTTTTCCTAATATGCAGTCTGAACCTCCCCTGGCACAACTTCAGGCCATTTCATCTTGTCCTATCACCTGTGACTTGGGAGAAGAGACCAACCCCCGCCTCTTTACAACCTCCTTTCATGTAGTTGTAGATCTGTTCCAGATCCAGGTTCTGTAAAGCTCTTGATCAGTGAAGGTTGGGCTGAAATTTTAATTTAATCCTTTGTAGTGTTACACAAGGCACATCTTCCCAGAGCAGTGCAGCACACCATTCAGGAGAAATATTAATTGCTAATTTCCAGGCCAGGAGGAACATGGGGGACAGGTATCATGTGGGTTCTTGACTGTCTACCATGATAGGCCACAGAAGATCTTTTCTTGGGACAATGAAGGTCACCTGTAAACCACTGGGGCTTTCATATGCTCAGAAGCATCTGTTCAAAGCAAAGTTGGGCCAGGGTGGGTCACCGCACACACTGAAGAATGCATTAGGTATATCAGCATCTCTGACATATCCAAATCTTTTATGCTAAGTATTCTCAAAACTTCAGTGAATATAACCTCAGAAATTCCTGTGCCAAACCTCATCAACCTCTTTTCCAGACAGAAAAGAAACATGGCTAACCCCATTTTTCAGGCAGAGGGAAGTAAGAAATGTTGTGTGGGTTGGAACTTAATGATCTTTAAGGTCCCTTCCAACTCAAACCATTCTATGATTCTACGAAAAGCTAGTGGGTAAAATGCTGAGGTAATGCAGGGCACTACCACAAGAACAAGTTACAGTAGGCAAGGGGAGATATGTTCATGCTCATGTGTATGTTTTAGCCACAGTTAATGCACAGGTCTCCTCTAAAACACAGCAGGCCACGTACAGCTCCCTGAGTTGACAGTCAATCACTTACTGGTCTTTCCTTGCAAAGTGTAGTACCATGCAAAGGCTTCCAAGGATGAATGGTTGGGATCAATTTTACTGTCTATTCATTGCCTGGGAAAAGGGAAATCTCTCTGGAAATCCCCAGCCGCCTGGTGTCTGACACCAACAGTTCTTCATTGATCCTTTGAGACACATACCTTTGCTTCATCTCCAAGGAGCCTTTTTTCATGGCCTCCAGCCAGATTAACAGTTAATAGTGCATGTTTTATACCCTTCTCCTCCTCCCCTGACCTTGAGGTTTATGGCTGGGGTTTGTGGAGATAGGAGTTTCTTTGACGCAAGCTTATGTTCTGGTGAAGATTTCCAGAGCTTACCTTTACCCTAGTTGAGTCTCCTTGACAGAGACGAAGTGCTGCTCACTTAGGTACCTCTGAAGATTTTGGTTACACAGGGATTTTTCCCTCTTTCCACAAGGAACATTTTCCTGGGGCAGAAAGATGAGTCTGAATGCGAACTCAAATGCTCTAACTTCTTTTAAAGCAGAAGTGCCTCTTTGTCTCAGTGAATTTTCCCTTTTCTGTTGGGGTGAAAATCTCTTAAACCCATTAAGCAATGCTTTATATGTTGTTTTGTTTTCTAGCACAGATAGGGAGGAGCACAATGTACTGCTGGTTCCCTGGCCAGGACACCAGATGAGGGAAGACCACAGTAGAACAACTTCCTGCTCACTTAAAGTGCTTGATGGCGTGCATACAGGATGCAGGAGTGTCGACACTGCAGAGGGCCCACAGCCCACAGCACGTGTCGCGCAGTGTGCCATAGGCAGGACTGCGTTCCACTTCCTTATGCCCTTTGTGTATAAAGGCAGAAGGGATTAAGCCTGGAGATAACACTGCTTTTCTCATCTACCTGCAGCCTAAGCAGTAGTTCCCATAGTGAGTTTATGAGGATCTATGAAATTGTAATTGTGAGAGTAGGAGTGAAATCACAATTGGAAAATTCTGGGAATTCCAGCCATAACGAGCTGTTGTATTATCTCTGTAGTGAGCAATGTAAGCAACAGCAAACAGATGCTTGCATCATACTCATCAAAAAAAACATCAAACCCCAAACACCTTAATAGGCAATTTCTTTTTCCTCAAGAGACTATATTTACATCTATTTACATGGATTTACAGGTTTTTATGTGCATTTACACCTGCACACAAAATATTTTGTAAAATACATTTACTACAGCACCTCACAGTGTAGGAAGAAATTTGGGTTGTTCTCAGCTTCCAAATGAAAATAAATGTCATTGATTCATCAGGAAATGCTTCCCAGTTGTTCAAATAAAATAAGCATTAGCAACATACATGCTAAACAAAAACAGCGAACTACATCTTCAAGCAAT
>KZ506615.1:97449-114864 GCA_002844005.1 Limosa lapponica baueri
AGATATTTCTGTAGAACCTTCCATCTTTTTGGGGTTTTTTTGCATAAGAACTGAACACAAAAATTTAACCTTGCTAGACATAAAATCAAAGGACTTCTCACAATAAAGCTAACTCCTCTAGCTTCTTTGGGATGCCACAGGGAGCACACACTGCTATTCCTCTCTCTTCCTCACTTCTCTCCCACAGGACCTCCATCCTGACCATGAAATACTGTGGGCAGCGATCCCTGTGGGGTGGAAGAGCTCACTGTCGACAGCCTCTCTAACACCCCAGATTTATGCTCACCATGAAAATATAAAGAGAACTTTTGCCATCTAAATAGTCTGTGCCTACGGCAATGCCACTTCTACTTCATGCCATGAGGCACTCGTGTTGAGTTATATGGTTCCAATATGCAATACCTCTAGAGCTGATGCAAAAAGTGAGATTGCTAAGGTTTGTCAGGTGAAAAAAAAAAAAGCAAAATGGCTTGTGAATACCTTCCTAGGTGCTAAGCTGAGTTATAAATCTCTAGAAAGACATGAGTCAAAACTGTAAAAAAATCTCTTTATGGACGATAACTAACAGATGAAGATGTTGTACCTACTATGATCATGGGCGCAGTTCCAAAAGCAAGATATTCTAAAGTGAGATGATTTATCCTGTATTTATGGTGACTGCACAGCCACTTTGCCAAAAATCTGAACTGTAGAAATTATTTTGCCAGTATTTCAGGTACAGGGAGTGGTGACAAATCTTCTCTATTACTTAGGAATTCCATATTTTGCCTGCTCATTTTTTAATTAAGAAATTTTAGGGAAATGCCTACCTTTGCCAGAAATGTCAAAATTTACCCTATATCCACAACAGAAAGTAAAACAGTCAAAAGCTAGTAAAATTGCCTCATATTCAATCAAAATTAATTATTTATTCTTAAACTCATTCATATAAAATTCACATAATAAAACTGACTATTCTGCCATGAGCCCAGTGTGGTTCCATTCCAGTTAATGCCTGACTGACATTTAACAACATCACATGAATTACAAAGAGAAAAAGATGGGGTAGCAGGTACTTGACAAAGCATAAACCCATCTATTAGAGAAGAAATTGTTTTCCTGTCAGTGTGTTTTCCTTTGTTCTGCTTCCAGGATGGTTTGTGAGATCGTGTCCTGAGTGTTGTCAAAATGCTGTGTACTTAAGTGGGTATTGGCCAGTAATTTCTCATATCAGTATGAGTAGCATTGATCAGATGTACTCCATGACTCTCCATTCCACAGAAAGAAATACCTATGTAGTGTGAATAAATCTCCAAAGCCAAAAAACAGATTAGCAGATTAGTGGAAGAGCTGAGCGGAGGATCTCAGTCCTTATCTATCTGTACCACATCTATGCTTGTTATGAAAGTTCAAGTCCCAGTGTTTTATAAATGTTCCTACTTTTTACTTCAATTCTAAGTATTGGGCCGATCCAACCTGGCTACACAGTGGACAGAAGTTTCTGTGGACTATGGATCTCCCACTCACAGCAAGGGAATATCCCCTAAACTAGATCAGGGTGCCTGAGGCTTTATCAATCCAAATCTTGGCTAGAAGACCTCGAAGGGTGGAAATACTTCTACTTTTTGGCGTCCTGTCCAAGGGCTGCAGAAACATTTGTGGAGAGAGCTATTCCCAAGGTACAATTTGCGACTGTTGCCCTTTGTTGTACTGTTGTCTGTTGTATTGTCCACTGTACTGCCCCTCTGTTGTACTGTTTCATCTGTCCTCTTCCTAATTGCCCTCCAAGTAGCAGTAAATCAATCCTTCATCTAACTTATCCAGCTGAGATCCCACCATGTCTCCTTATAGTTCCTGTGATCAAGCATGATCACCCCTTTTTTAAAGGGGATCATCCTGGTTTTAATGATGTTTTCAAAAGGGAAAAAAGGAAGACCTGGGGAACTATAGACCAGTCAATCTCACCTTTGTGCCTGGCAAGATCATGGAGCAGATCCTCCTGGAAACTATGCTAAGGCACATGGAAAATAAGGAGGTGATTGGTGACAGATGATCATGCCTGACAAATTTGGTGGCCTTCTACGACAGTGTTACAGCGTTGGTGGATAAGGAAAGAGCAACTGACATCATCTACCTGACTTGTGCCAGGCATTTGACCCTGTCCCACATGACATCCTTGTCTGTAGATTGGAGAGACATGGATTTGATGGACCACTCAATGGATAAGGAACTGGCTGGATGGCTGCACTCAAATGGTTATGGTCAACAGCTCAAAGTCCAAATGGGAGCAAGTGACAAGTGCCATTCCTCATGGCTCAGTACTGGGTCCAGACCTGTTTAACATCTTTGTCAGTGACATCAACAGTGGGATTGAGTGCACCCTCAGCCAATTTGCCAATGACACCAAGCTGCATGGTGAGGTCGACACACTGGAGGAAGGGATGCCATCCAGAGGGACCTGGAAAGGCTTGAGAGGTGGAGTTGTGCAAATCTCATGAAGTTCAACCAGGCCAAGTGCAAGGTCCTGCACCTGGGTCAGGGCAATCCCACGCGCAAATACAGGTTGGGGGGAGAATGGCTTGAGAGCAGCCCTCAGGAGAAGGACTTGGGAGTGTTGGTGGATGAGAAGCTCTACATGAGCTCTACATGGCCCTAGCAGCCCAGAAAGCCAACTGCATCCTGGCCTGCATCAAAAAAAGCGTAGCCAAGGGAGTCAAGGAAGGGGATTCTGCCCCTTCTTTTACGGGCAGGTCCCATTTTTGGATGCATTGCAATGGCAAAAAGTGACTATTACCCCAATGAAGTCTGGCCCCTCCTGACTCATACAGATCAATCAGAAAAGCACACAGGATAGATGCAGGACTTTCTGTGGCATCAGGTGACACTGAGATGGGGCTGATGTCTTCCAGGTTGGACAAGCGAAAGGGAAGCTAGAGGCTCCTCTTATTCCCTTATTCCTTTATTTTCCCATGTTTTTTCCTCCCCAAATCCCCTTGAATCTTTCTTTTTCCCTACCTCCTCTAAATATAGCATAGTAAGTCTTGTGCAAGCCTCAAATGTTCTTCCCCATGTCCTATAATGTGTCCCAGGCCCCCAGCCACTAACCCCCCTCAGTTTGTAAGGTGCTCCAGAGAAAGGTGATCCCTAATCCCAGTTTGTCCCAGCTTTCCTGGGATGCACCAAGGACCACATAGACACGTGGACAGTGTTAAGTTATGTGATAAAAGACTTTTCTGCACGCTGGCAAGGAAGGAGCACAGGGGTGCAATGGCAAGTGAGGGAACCGGAGTAACATCCCTGAGGCACTTTAACTCTTACAATAAGCACATTGTCAACAGAGTTTCAGGGATGATGCGACTGAACTCAGAACACCTGCAGTCAAACACAAGCCTAGGAGAATCTGCATTGCACACTATCACAGTGAAGAGTTTACTAGCTATTACAGGAGGTATGGCAGCTTACCATTTTTCGTTCTGGAATGAAACGCTCTTCTTGTCAGCAAGAGATGCTTTCACCCACAGTTTGGGTGAATGTAGAGCACAATGTGTTTCAATTTGGGAGCACATTGCTCCCATCTTTCAGATTTTCTGTTTAAGCAACTGCTTTTATTACATCTTCATCAGTATATTCAATAATTAGCTAAATGTGATTGGAAATTGTGACTGGACATTTTTATTCTAGGCAGCACCTCAGAATCCCTTTACATTCAGCTCCCTCTTGTGTTCATTTCATCTTCCTGCTGACTTCTCTCTTCCCATGTTTTTCCACAACCTTTTGTTAGCAGGATGCTTATTGCATCAGGCCATCTAACCCATGGGGCTCAGGTGGAACTGAAATTAAACAAAATGTGCTTGCCCATCTCTAGCATGAATATCACTCCTTAGAGGAATAAATTGTGAGCTAAATGAAAGCAGGCAGAGCAGCTTTCCAGGAAGAGTTGTCATCAAACCATGAGTCTGATAAAGGAATGGCTATCAAGGGAGGCCCGGCATCTGCCTGAGAGCAGTTGCTACCAGAGCAGAAGTGGGCAGAACGGAGGCATTCCCCTCCTTATTTCCCTCCTGCTTTCCTGCTGAGGCACTGTGCAATGCAGAACCTGTCATAAAGAGGACAGCTTGGGTATGAGGGAGAAGTGCAGAAATCGGGAGAGGCAGACCACTGCCATGCTGAGGACTGAAGCAGAGGGGAGGAGGTGTGATATGTCTGTGAGAGGCTGCATGCATGGCACAGCACAGGTCAGTCCAGACTTGCCAAGCTCCATCCAATTTCATTTCAAGAGCCCAGTAAAAGCGGTTTGGCAGGAGCAACAGGCAGGAGGACTGCCCTGATATGTAAGTGTTTCTCTCTCTCATATTGATCTTTACATTTTCATTTGGGATGAACGACCAGAGCTCTCAGTGGCCAAATGCTCCGAAGACAGGTGACTATGGGTATGTACTGGGCCTCCAGTGTGATGAGAAAACAAGAGCTTGCAGGTTGTCAAGATGCAGGTCTGTGAGTTTCCCAAGTGGCCATGGTAAATAATTAGACTCTTAATTACTGGTTAAGCACACCATTTCAGTGTCGCTGAGGATGGCATCATATACTTGAACTATTGTTGCATTCTTGCAATTCCTGTTTATAGGTCTGCCAAAGGGCATGGAATCCTCCTGTCCAGTTAGGAAGGTGATTTTTTTCTTTTTTTTTTTTTTCTTATTCTGAGATGTCCTTGAGTGTGTTTGGGCGTGAAAGGTCCACTTATATGTATATTATTTTTTATTATTATTTTTTTAATCCTTTTTTCAATATGGCTAATGCTGCAGACTGTAGTATTATTGTATTTCAACCTGGCAATGCCAGTGCTTTCCATGCCATAGTTCTACCTTTGCCATTAATATTATGTCTGCTTGTTAGCCATGAGGGGATGGATTGGGTGTGCCACAGTACAGGAAGTTGAGAAAAAAGTGCTTTCATGGATAATGCGTGGATAATGTGAGCTTCTTGTGAAGACAAGCTAAAGCAACTGCATTGAGTCTAAAAAGGAGCGAGAAATCTGACAGCATGTCGAGGGCAAGAGCAGACAAATAGCTGGAAAGTTGAGTAAGCTGCTTGTTCCCAGATGGGACACATTAGGTGGTCACTGTCTGAACAATTGAACCACCTGAGCTAGGGTGGTTCCTAGTCTCTTTCTGTACTGATGATTCTACAGCTTCTGGTTGGTAGTGATAGATTAGCCTGGCTACTGGGGGTCCAGCATTGACCAGGACAGGCAAAAATGCCACTCTTTGTGAACAGGGACCCGATCTGAGAGATTTGCATTCAGGCTCCTTGGACTCATTGCTGTAATGAGAAAAGGACACCTTGTTTCAAAGGAAAACTGTGACACTGGCACCTGAATGCAGAAACAAAGGTACAGAGCAATGCTGTAAAAGTGTTGTCCAGGCTGAGAATGAGAGTTGTAGAACATCTGCTGGCTTCAACTGGAGGATGCATAATTTGGGCATAGGCTTCAGCACAGTATCTCAGCTTTGCTGCTGTGAACATCACGGTACCTCCAGCCCTTTTTGGATCAGATCCTTTGTTTTTTCTTACTGTAAACCTCAAACAAAACAAAATGTGCATTTTGCTAATGACTGATCTTTTTTTTCTCTGTTTAGGTGAAACGGTGGTAATTATGAGTCCCTTCCTCCTGAGAAGTGTTAGATAATAAAACTAGCTGAGATGAGGTGCTTCATTCAGTAGCTTTTCTCCTTTCCTCCATGAACTCAGTTTTGCCAATTAGAGTTGGTTACAAAGTTTTAAGATGGAGGCATCTTTCCACACACTTCTTATAAGACTGGTCAAATTATCCTTTCTGAGCTGCTGATACCCCAGGCTATTGCACTTTTCAACATCAAGATGTTTCAAAATGGATGTAGAGAGACTGGAAACGGTCTAGCTGAGGGTGATCAAGATGATGGTTAGTGACACATGACCTATGAGGTCTGCTTTGTCCAGCTGAAAGGAAGGGGTGGTGGTGTTTAATAGCAGCAAGCAAACCTTTTAATGGTATTTAAAAAGAGGATGGATTGAATTCCTTTTTGGTAGATGTAAGAAGCAACAACCGCATTGTATAGGGATGTTCAAGTTGGACATCAGGAAAAGTTTCATCTGAAAAAGATGGTACAATTTGGGTACTGGTACTAGACCAGTAGGGAATCTTTGTCCTTGGTGGTTTTCAAGACAAAGCCATTGCCAACATGATCCAGCATTGGGGATAGACGAAATATGTTATGATCATGCCAGCTGGCTCGTTACATCTTTGAATATTACATCTAATCTGTGCTATTCCCATCATCTCTCTCCAAGCTATTTAATATCTCTGTCTTCCTTCTCTAGGGAAGTTAGAGGAATCTGTCATATGCGCTGTGCTGAAAACTACATAGATCTATAGACTGCTTATTCAGAGCACTGCCATTGACTTCTTTGTCACCATGATCATTATCACAGTGCTCTGCCGGATAATTGACTGCCACCTTACCAAGGGGCAGATGTCTTTGAGGAACCAAACAGAAGCAGAGGAAGATATGAAGATATCAAGCTCAACAGAGGTACCCACAGGAACAGCGGAAGGCAAAAAAGATCAACAAAATGTTGTGTAAGCAGGCAAGAAAATACATGAACCTGCATGATCTCTTGGGGATGTTGAGATCTTGCATTTCACAGTGGCAGCAGCTTTAAGTAAGTTATTTAAAGAGCAAATGTAAATAGCTCTTTGAAATATTTTAGTGTCTCTCACTGTTATCATGCCCTTTTTAATTTAAATTTTAACTTAGTATTGCAAAATATTTTCCAGTTTTCTCCATCCTATTCTCATTTTAATAGGGAGAGGAGAAGATCTATGGAACTACCAGGGACTGATGTCAGCTCTTATTATAGCCCCTTCTATAACCATATCTAATCATCCTCAGTCCAGCTATTTCATCCCCAAGTCACTGGATAACTCAGTGAGAAGCCACATGCCTGCAGTCCTCTCTCCAGCACAACTATCTGTCCAATGGTTTTGTGCTTCTACAAACATTTTCTCTGCATCCTGAGGCTGGTCTAGTAATTTCTGGCATCTGAAGACCACCTGGTAATTGGACAAAATGGTAGCTGTTTTTTAATAACAAAATCCTAATTCTGAGATTTTAACCAAGGGCTATCTCAACCACCCACACATACCCATTTTTTATCTCCTTTGCTCTCAAAATTGTTACCTATGCTAGTTTTCACTTTTGAAACATAGGGGATCATCATTATAACTACCTAAACAAGTACTGTGCTTGGGCAGTGTCCTGGGTCTGGCGGGGATAAGGTTTCTTCTCCCCAGGATCTAGCAGGGACATAGGTATCCCATCCTGTGGGAGCAATGCCCAGGGGGTAGCCGGAGCTGGCCGGAGAAGGGGAGGCAGAGGAAGTCCCGTACGGAGTGGGCTGAGGCATCCCGGGTCCGGTCGGCAAGTGGTGGTATCGTAATCATAGTTGTGTATTCCTCTCTCAGTGGTATTGTTGCTGTTTTCTTGTTCCCTTTGCTGTTCTGTTCAATTGCCTTTGTCTCAACCCACGAGTTTTGCCTTTTTCTTCTGATTCTCCCCTCACAGCCGGGGTGGCAGTGGGGGGTCCGGTCTGAGCGAGTGGCTGCCACCTGGTTCTTTGTTGCCATCTGAGGCCAAACCACGACAGGCAGACACACAGTTTGGGAGCCATAAGCCATTCCTCTCTCTGGCAGTGATTACTAGGAGAAAGCAAACTGCATGCTTCAAATACCAAAAGCTCTCTGACTGCCCCACCATGTGCCACAAAATATCACTTGTGTTATATTCTGGGAATATATACCTGGGAATCCTGCCTACTACGAAAGTAATGAATAACAATGCCCCAGTTTATGAAAATTCATGTTACAGCCTGTTAAGACAATTGCACCAGAGGAGGTTTAGATGGGATATAAGGAAAAATTCCTTCACTGAAAGGGTTGTCAAGCATTGGAACAGGCTCCTGAGGGAAGTGATTGAGTTGCCATCCCTGGAGGTATTTAAAAGATGTGTAGATGTGGTGCTGAGGGACATGGTGTAGGGTTAACTTGGTTGGAGTTGATGATCTTAAAGGTCTTTTTCAATGAAAACAATTCTATGATTCTATGAATCTAATATGAAAATGCATGGTTCGTATTACCTAGAAGCATTGACTGTCAGGCTCATAGTGATCCAAAACACTTTCCCTTAGTTCCCTGAAGACGCCAAAACCAGGACAAATCCTGTTGAGCCTGAATCTAGGCAGCTCTTCACTACTTTCAGAGGACTAGGGTTCAGCTCTTGCCATACCACCTCATTCAGACTGAGGTGACAGATGGAAAAGTGCCACTAGAAGCAAAAAGCAGAGCCTTTCTTGGTTTCCTGGCTCATTTTTCCCTTTTACTTCAAACCTGGAGACCCTGAGACCTATTTTCCTTTATCCCTATATTGAGCCCTGATGTTAACATCAGGCTAGCAGATCTTTCTTCCTAGGGAATGTGAAGTCCTTTGTCTTGCTCCCTCCTCCTCCAGGCTTTCCAGTCCCTGCTGGGTGATAGTCTTTTGTGGCCAATTTGTTACACTTTTCAGTCATTATATTCCACAATAAAAAAACCAAGCCAAATGCCTGATTAAAAAGCATCAAATGGCTTGAGCTGCACTTCAACATGTCCCACTGGAGCAATCCCTCACCTAACAGCATGCAGCTTTTTTGGCGAGGGTCCCTGGCAGTCCTTAGGGACACTGATAACAGTGTTTCTCAGCCAGTCCTCTTTGCTCCTGAGCTCTGCTTTTGTTTAACCCTTTGTCTCACTTTCATTTCCTGATTCCTCTTGTCTGCGCGTGTCATGATAGTGGTGCTCATGACATGCTTGGCTGATGTTTCAGGCAGAGAGGCTGTTGTGGAGCTCTGGTGTCCACTGGGCAGACCAGGTGCACATGATCTTCCAGGGTGTCCACATCCTGCTAAGGATCTTCGTCTTGAGTTCTGACATCAATCCTATCATCTACAGCCTCTTCTCCTCTCATTTCAGTAGCTATTGCCAAGATCTGGTCTGCTGCTGAGCTGGATGTACAGTCTTCCCCTCCTTTGGGATTCACTGCAAGGCCAGGACACCACTACAAGAGACTTTTCACTTGAACACAGTGTTCACCTTATACTGGACTCCAGATACTAGCAATGTCTCTTAGTGATGTCGGAAACTGCCCACAGAGTGTGTCCACCACAGTCACAAGGTCAGGAATCCTGTGCAAACACAGGATTTTACCTGGTGAACTAAAGCCAGGGTTGTCTTTGCTGGTCATATACTACTGTTATGTCTGCAAGGATGAGCCCTACAGAGAGCCGTTGTCACATTAAGCCAAAAACTCATGCTCAGCTGCGCTGCACAAATGCCTATTAAATGTAAATGAAGATTGTCTCACTTCTCTAGAGACAGTGTTGGGATTTTTTGCATCTATTTTCTTCACTATTGCTGATCTGCAACTCTGTAAACCAGGTCATGACATGTCAGACTCTTCATAAAGGCAGAAGTGAGTGGACAAGAAAGGATTAAATTTGCAAGCAGACTTCTAGCCTTTGCATTTTGAAGTATATATGACCTTATCTAGAGTGAGAATTGCACCTAATAGCAATATGTATTGAACCTTCCCTGTTAACTGTGAAGTACTTAAACATTTGTTGATATTCACTTCATGGGTGAAAAGGAGACAGGGACTAGCTTTGACCCAGCAGCTCCCTTAATCTCTTCTCTCTCTTAAAGGGTGGATGCTGATATTTCTTTTTAAACAACTCTTACAAGCTCCTGAAAAGTCAAAAAGCTTGTGCTTCTCATCACAGGGGCTTAGCACATCCCTTTGTGACAAGAACATCAATATGTTTCTGAGGAGGAAATAGGTAGCCCGGAGTTAGTGTTTAATAAACTTTTAGACTCTCACACCAAGTCCAGTCTAGCCCAGTCTAGCCTGACTTCATCCCTTTTTTCTCTGAGTCCTGCTCTGGTGATGGTTGCAGGCAGATAGACACATCATCTTACTCCCATCATTGAAACAAAGAAAGCTCTGCAAAGGTGCTGTCCAGTAAACAACTTGGGCCACACTGCTCTGGTTCAGAAGTATAAGTATGAAGCAATGAAGCATGTAGGGATAAATTGCTGTTTTCAAAAAGTAGGTTGAAGCTTGATATCATCCTCACTTGAGCTAATATTCCTAAAGGTGGAGTTCTTCTAAAAGGGAAGAAGTTGTCTTAACTAATGTTATGTTAGCATGGTGTTGCGTTAAAAGGACTGTAGATTCAATATTTATCTGTCAGAGTCCCAGGACTTTCACTGATTTGTCTGTCAGAGTCCCAGCAAAGGACTTTCACTGAGACAGATTCACAAATTGCAATTAGTTACGTTATTGAGAGCGACAGAACAGGTTCGAGATTGCTGTTGATAAATTCACTAACTACAATAGTGATAATTAATTAAGGTGTAAATTGCTAGCAAAAGTAATGATAGCACAATGGCCCGGGGCAGTTTCACCAGAGGGTGAAAAGCACAGCCCTTACCCAGAAAGACATCCCTACCTGGGGTGAAGGGAGAGAACGCAGCCCCTCGACTGGTCTGTCAGGGACCAAGTTTCTTCTCTCCCAATTTAACAGTCATTTTCTCCATCTTTTTATCCCCAAAATTAGCAGGTTTCCCTTCCCCAGGTGATGTGTAGTATGACTTGGGTGGAGAGATGAGCTATAGTCATATATGTTTAGCATGATCTCTAAAATCTTCATTAGCATATACAGGGTTGTCAACTTTAATATGCATTTCACAGGTAATGAGGCAAAGGTCAATTATCAGGCATGGCAGCCCCTTGAGGAAACAAAGAACTACACAGAGTCTTAGTTATCTTGATTTTACTGCCTTTGCTGATGAAAAGCAGGGCTATCCTGTCTCCGCAAGACAGCTCCGTTATCCATATATCCTGTGATGGCCAGAGAAGTCTTCACCTCCCTGGGTTGCACAGGAGATAGCAAAGCCAGTTCTTAATTGCTCTTTGAGCACAGAGACTTTACCTCACTATCCAAATCCCAAACATGGGACCACAACAAATATCACCGATGTTCTGCTTTGGGGCTGCTAATCAGTGAACTTCAGGTCTCCAGGGCAATGCTGATGTAACAAGTTGAGAACTTGTCCTTAACGGGCAGACAGGTAATACTTTCATAATCTTATCAAAGTGTTTCACTTCTAACTGAAGAGTTGCTTGTGATAGCAAGGGTTAGTCCCATCTCAACCATCTGTAGGTTGAGGATTCATAGAGTGTGCTTCATCAACGTATTCTCAACTCTAGTGACTAGAGTAATTAAAGCTCACTGAGAAGAAAGGAGCTTAAAGGGGCTAGCTCAGATATAGCTTTTTATATTTTTCCAGATTAATCTCATTCTTAGTGGCCCAGAGCCTTTTAACTTGTAGACTAAATACAGTTTTCAGGGACACTATTACAATATTATGTGGTTTCACCAGTGCTCCTTAGAGCTGAATTTGGTCTCCTGAACCAATGAGTAAGTTTTGGATTTTTCTCTTTTGGATGCTGGGTATGTTAATAAAGCGTATTCTATTTGTTTGGTTCCCTGATGAGTAATTATAAAAACATTTTTAAAAACACTGTTTCTATACGGTACCGCAGACACATGTAGTCACCTTATAAAGTACACACTTTGGTGAAAAGTGAGCAGCTAGGTAGAGTCTTACATGTTTGTTGTACCTATTTTTGGAGCAAGTCTGACATAGGTGAAATAACATTGGGATATTTTTTAATTCAGCAACAAGCATACGCAAAAAGCTTAAAAAATTACTCAGAATGGTAACTTAGATTCTGTATTAAAATGGAAAGCTTATGAAGAACTGTTAAAGCTGGTATAAAGCACCTGCTAGCATGAGTCAGGTTGCATCAGGTCACAGAAGCTGGTTCTTCCTTTCTTAGGATACTGTTAAGTATGAAGTGTCAGAAAGAAATCGGACATTTGTGTTTGTAGCATTGACTCAGCATTGTGACTCTGTGGATGACTGGAGTCCTCCAAAACTTCACCTTGCCCTGCCTGCCACACACAGCCTCTCCCATATCCTCTGTACAGGTATCCCAAGGTCTCCTTTCTCCTCTCCATGCCAGGTCCTCTCCTGCCCACAGGAAGGGGCAATGTAGGAAGCCCTTGTTCACCTTCCCAGTGTGACCCAACGCTTGGTGAGATGACCTTTTACTGCAGGTGTGGGGTCACGCTATGAATAGCAAAGAGCTGTACTTTGCTGTTACGGGAACAAGCAAGACACCAAAGAGTGTCAGTGTACAGTCTTGAGGGTGGCTCACTAGAAAAGGAAAGACTTGTTAGTGTCTGCATTACTGATGGAAAAGGAAAACATCTTAACCTCTCCGTCAGACAGATGGAGATAGTCCAGTGTTGTGTTTCATCCTGCCCTGTGAGTGACATGGGATATAAATCCTAATTTTTCTTGGAAAGTTTTTAAAGGTAGCTGATGGGTAAACAATCACTACTTTTGTTCCAAAGCAAGAAGAACAGCCCCAAACTGGTACTTAGCCCTCACTCAAAAAGATCAGTGCTAGACCACTCACATATTTTGCAATTACACATTACGTCCTGTGGGCTCAAAGCCCAGAGAGCACTGTTGTATCAGGCATGCAATGACAGAGTGTAGGCACATCTACACAAAATCAACCATCATGCAACCTATCTGCCTGCACACATATGTCTGGGCATGACCACATATGAAAGCAGCAAGAATTTACTATAGTTTATTGCTGTTGTTATAGCTCAGATTAAATACTTGCACATATGGGGTTGTACAAGGTATAAAATGTAATCACCTACAAAGTCCAGAGGAAACCAATGCAGCAGCAACCATGACTGCTTGTTAGGTAAGGTTTACATTATTTCATATGTTTCCAGGGAAATTAAATTATCTGAAAAAAGGCAGGGAACCGAGTTTGCGAATCATAGACTTCTAAGCCTTCAGTGATGGTTTCTCTTCTCAAAATTGCAGCTGAAGAACTGCATACAGAGTGAAAACAGAGAGAGACAAGAAAGGATAAGGGAGGCAGGGATATTTATTTTCTCATCTTCTCTGAGACATGTCCAGAGACACGCAGCTGCAAGAGGATCCAACCTCATACCCGTTATGGTATGGGAGAACATGCACTTTGAAGGGTTGAGCTAGTATGCTTACCCTTTTGCACTTCCTTCAGGATTTCCAAGCTGTAACACCATTGCCATACTCTGCAGCTAGGCTATTCATTTTAAGGTAAGAGTTATCTTGCCCTGACCCTCTGTTTGCATTTATTTCAGGCTCCAGTTAAGGCTGCAATCACAATACTTTCTTAAACTTGAAGGGCCATTTCAGGAGCCAAGAATCCTCAGTCAGTGGTAGTTGCCCTGTCTTGCACTCACGCCTGACACTGTTCCCAACACAGTGATATGGTGTTGGTCATTAATGACATATCATCTGTCCTGCCTGCCTTGGCATTGAGTGGGTACAAAAAAGGAGAAGAAAATGCACCTGTGGTTTTGCAGATTGCTTGCAGGAGCACTTGTCCTAAACGTAGTGGTCCCCAGGCCAACACACCTTCCCTTTACACCCACCCTCATACCTGCATAAACACAATCCACATAGACACCTTGCCCAAAACACACATAAAGATTACCATGCATTCCTGAACTTAAACACCACAGTCACACACTTGCCTGTGTACTGAGACAGTCACAAACCTGTGTCCAGCTGGAATACACCAGTATATGTTCATATGTCCCTTCTCACAGGCCTAACCCTCAGCTTCTGTACTTAAGTGCTGCAATATCCTTTGTGTGACCACCACCTAAACAGAAAGCCATGGAGCCAAGACATAACCACATTGCTATTTCACAGTTTACCTGTTGTGACCCAGGAAAGAACGCTCCCTTCCCAGGTATCACAAGCAGGGCCTGGTATCAATCTGGTGCCATTTTCTAGTAGATAATGCTTTTGGCAAATCCAGGTGAGGAATCTTGTTCATGGTAGATGGGCTCCTGAAGAGCCCTGGAAAACCCTTGGACTGAAAAAGAGATATTTTCTGAGAGACACAGGAAATTCTCAGCCCTTTGATGATACCAGTCAATCACCACAATGGTCATCAAACAGACAATGTAAGTGTGGAGACTTAAGTGCTTGGCTTTTTTTTATGGCATCCAAACACCATCCATTCAGCACATTCCCACATCTTTTTTCTGCAGACATTCCTAGATGTTAGCTGACCTGTTGTGCACTGCCAGGGACTGCAAACCATTAGAGTAATTTTAGAAGTGGGACATGACATATTTGTTGGGCAAAAGAGTCATTTGTCACCATCTTTCCCCTTTACATGCCATCCATAAAGCCACACAGACAGGAGAGTCTGGTAAGATGCAGATTTGGAGCCACCTCCTAGATGTGGTCAGAAAAGTAGAGGGGACATTTAGCTATAGAATACGGGTTTACGAAGTACACGCACCACATTGTATGTGTTCAGCCCTGGTGCATCAAAGCCAGGAGACAAACCCTTGCGATCGAATGGATAAAAGTTGAAGAGCTGCCCATTCTGGGTCTCCAGTGAGATGGAGGCAGAGCCCAGGTGCAGAACACATGGGAACTCCCTGTCAAAAACAACTTGGAAAACACGTTCTTCCAGGTGGTGGAGCTTGATTGTCCGGTACTTTTCAGGAATCAGCTCTTCCACGTGAGGCCCAAACTGCTGCATGACCAACACCCCACCAGGTCCAACTTTGATCTCATAGAAAGTCAGGTTGGAATATGTATAGTAGCCTACATAAGGGCCTGGACTTGGAGGAGGAATCAAGCTTTTCTCTGCTTCTCTGAAGGCCGTCTCCATGGCAGGAATAAGATACTCATATGTCTGAGTCACAATATCTCCACCCTGAGGCCTGGGCCCTGCCATCAGCACAATGAAGCTCAGGCGGAGCTTAGGGATAAGAGAGAAGGTAGCTGAATAACCGTCAAGGTCTCCATCCTTTCTAATGACATCATATCCCAATTGCTCGTTAATCTCCCAGGGTGTTCCGGTCTTGTTAGCAAAGTATTCAGTGGAGCACTTAAACAGTGGGGTCAGCATTGTCTTCACTGTGTCAGGTTCTAGGAGACGACGGTGGTAGGTACCTAAGAAGACCATTGCCAGTTTGGCAAGGTCAGCAGCTGTGGAGTACATCTGGCCAGAGGGCCTGTACCAACCAAGGTCATAGAGAGGGGCTGGTTGATGGCTGCCATAGAAACCCACAGCCATCTGGGAGCGGATCGGTGGGGTGATGTCAAAGCCAGTGTCCTCCATGCCCAAACGGTCCAGGATGTTCTCTGAGATCCAGCGCTGGTATTGGCCCTCAGCTGCATGGTCAGCTAGCACATGTGCCATCAGTGAGAAGGCCAAATTGCTGTAGTGGCATCTGAAAAGGAAGAATATATCTGGATCACCTCAGTGAGGCATTGTCGGTATGACTATGAAAAAACAGTGGATAGGTCTCTCTTTGGGGAAAAATTCTCATTTTATCAGATGACATGCTAAAGAGAGAGGAGAGCTGAAGGAGGGAGAGAAAAAAACTGAATGTTGTTGCCTTGATTTGTTGTTACGTAAAGAAAGAAAAAATTCCTGTGAGAACATCAGCAGAGCTATTTAAACACTATCTACAGAAAGAGGGCTGGAGATGGAAAACTAAAAAAAAAACCAACTTTATACAAAAATCTATATGTTTGTATATCCTGACTTATTGTTTATAATTGTTCACCAAAGAATATATCCATTGTTTTTAAAAGCGGAGTTGGGAGTTACGTGTACTTACCTTAGAGCTCTCAAAATCCCAAGCAAGCCTTTTTGGAGATTTAACATGGTACAATCCCTTAAGCACCTAAGCTACTTTAAGATGGTAAAAGCACTTAAAAAGCACTTAAAAGTCAACAAAGCAGCATCCAGCAGTGTTGAGTCATTAAAGACACCTGAGTGCTTCAGTCTTTAATATCCATAAAGTTATATAAGTATTTATACTTGAATGAAGTTTAATGACATGAAGACACGAATGGGCAACTTTTTTTTTCTAACACATTTTAAAAATTCATGATGTTTTCAACCTTGTTTGCCTGGGTTTTTTTAATTGCGTGAAACCACACATCTCACTGAGGCCTATTTAGATCCTAAATTTGGTACCACTTCAACAATTTTCAGACCATCTAGCTGAATAAAATTATGGTGAACATATATATTTCTACCCCAAGAATAAATACATTTCGGATCTAAAATTTTATATCTGAAATGAAGTTGAATTTCAACATATACAGAAGAATATGTTAAAATTTCTATATCAATAAATGAGAATCCCCTTTATGAACAATGATCTGTTAGCTATGAAGTATATCTAGGAACAGGGAGACAGTAAAATCTATCAACAAGTCCAGTAATAAGGGTTTCAGGGACTTTGAGTGGATGTCCTGATGTATCTTAATGGTGAGCATAAAGGAAGATGATCTTATTAAAGTCTTAAAATCCTTTAAGAACTATCTATTGTAACATCCTACATGACATCGGACAGAGCTAACGCAAGGTTGCCAATAATGAGCCATTGAGTTTTCTAAAATTTTTCTAACTCTGAGAAAGTGAATCCTCAGCAACCTTGGCAAACTCTTTCAGCATTTAATTATATTACCTAGAAATTTTGCGGAGTTAGAAAACTTTTCCCAGTTAGTCTGAATCCTTTCCCTCACCTGCTGTCCACTGTGTCCACCACAGACTTGGTGGACAAGGGCAGAGCAACAGACATCATCTACCTGGACTTATGCAAAGCGTTTGACACTAATATCTAATCTAAATCTCCCCTCTTCCAATTTAAAACCATTGCCGCACAACATCCTGGTCTCAAAATTGGAAAGTCATGGGTTCAATGGATGGACCACTCAGTGGATAAGGAACTGGCTGAATGGCCGCACCCAAAGGGTTGTGGTCAATGGTTCAATGTCCAATTGGCGGCCAGTGGTGAGTGGTGTTCCTCAGGGGTCGGTACTGGGACCAGTGCTGTTCAACATCTTTGTTGGAGGCATGGACAGTGCACCTTCAGCAAGTTTGCCAATGACACCAAGCTCGGTGGCATGGTCGACACACTGGAGGGAAGGGATGCTATCCAGAGGGACCGGGACAGGCTTAAGAGGTGGGCTCGTGCAAACTGCATGAAGTTCAACCAGACTTAGTACAGGGTCCTGCACCTGGGACGTGGCAATCCCAGGCACAAATACAGTTTGGGTGGAGAATGGCTGGAGAGCAGCCCTGCGGAGAAGGACTTGGTGGTGTTGGTGGATGAGAAGCACAACATGAGCTGGCAATGTGCACTGGCAGCCCAGAAAGCCAACCGCATCCTGGGCTGCATCAA
>KZ506615.1:116530-137935 GCA_002844005.1 Limosa lapponica baueri
CTACCTGGCTCTCATGCACCTCTCCTACCTTTCCACCATGGAAAAAATCCTTTTTCTCTCCCTCTGGTTTTATTTTAACTCTTCTCGAAATTTACATGGCCTAAAGTATTTTTAGCTTTTTTTTTTTCCCCACAGCTTTAGCAACATTTATTCAGGGTTTCTGAATGTAGAAAAATTGAAGTTCTTTTTACTCTTAATTTCACAACACTGAACATGAATTCCCTAAAACCTTTTGGCCAGGACTTTTTTAAGATGCCATAACTCCTTTGTACAGGATCTATGGCTTGTCAAGTCCAGAACTTGGACTACATCTGGAATGAAATCCTCATTGCAGTTTGCAGTTGACTTTGATTTAGAGGTTAGGAGGAAATCAGGAAGGGTACATGACAGAAAAAATGACTTGCAATCATCTGCTCAGTGAGCATGTGCTTAATCGTGGCAAAGCTGAATGAAACCCTGTTCTTTTGTAGCAGCAACACCTGTTTTTCTGACCTTGGGATTTGAACTGGAAGGAGAGCACTTTTTCTGTTTCTGGTCTGCGGTTATTTGTGCAGCTGAATGACCAGATAAGAGATGCACCCAGCATCTTCCAGTAGACAATGAGATCCTTCATTTTCAGCTTGCCACAATGGCAGCAAAGAAAATGTTGCACTGCTGGGAGAATTTAACAAGCACCATGACAGCAGTGCAATGTCTCTCTTGAGGTTCATTAGAAATGATAAACCAGAGAATGTGTGAGCATAACAGAAAATCCACAGTCATTGATTTATGCCTCATGGGCTGCTAATTGATGTGACAAGCATGCTGCTAATAATTTAAAATAGCATCTCATAGTATCATTCATATTTACTTGAAAATCATAGTCTTAACAAGCTGGAGCTTCTGTCTATCAATGAATCCATCAATTGTTGGGGAAAAAAATCTTTGGAGTTACTTTTGTAATATGCAATGTAGAAAAGCCCAGATAATGAGGATATATTATAGATCAGTTTCTACTGGAAGAATTTAGATGAAAAACACTTTACAATATGTCATGCAGTGGCTTTGATCTTGATGCTAAGCAGAACCTCTTCCTTTACGGTTTTTGACAGACAGGAAATGTAACGTGACCTCAACATTCATTCGATTTTCAGTTGGGATTTTGAAACTGTGCTTCTCCTTCTACTATATTGTCAGGGTCCAAGCTGGTTGGTGTACCCTGCTGGTGCGGTCTGGAAATTTGGGCCACATTCTTAAAAAAAAAGACATAGGAACATAAAAGGAGCTAAGTAGGGGCAAAAATCTAGCACAGTAGTGGAAACAATGGAATGGTTGCACATTATAGGCAATTATGCTATGACCAGGTACACTTTTGACATATGCTTCCTACAAGTATTACTAGGGCATACCTCACACCTCGTTAGATGACAGGGCAGCCCCAGCACACACTGCAGCCAGACCAGCTTCAGGTGCTCCTGAGATTCAGAGGGGACCAGGCAGAGTTAGTGGGCCTGAGGACATCATCAGGCTGGCTAGAGCAAGACCTTGTATACAGGGAGAGGGGCTGGGCAGGGATGTGCACACAGAAAGAAATTTCTGCCCCCTGCTGCCACTGGCCACTTTGGGATGTTTCTCTGTTTGTTTCCAGATTTCAGTTACATAATCCCTTTTTGAGGAACCCTTCTTTGATATTGGCTTGCTTCAGGTGGTGCTGTACCTTGTCCTGAGGTATTGCAATTTGCCTACATGTTATTTTGATCTTAGATCCTAATTTTAGGGCATTTATTCCAATCTGGAATAATTCAGGTGCTACAGAGTTTAATCAAAATGCTACATGAGATATTGGCACAGTCTCTTTGGCCATTACATTCTGGAATCTCTGAGTCAAGTATTAGTAGCTTTATTTCTGAGAAAGGTTAAAGTTCTCCTGAGTCCTGTGAGCTCCTTCTTACCTTAATGTAAGGGTTACCCAATTATGAAGGTAGCAGTAGATTAATAGTCTTCTGCCAGCAAGTACAAAGCTATTAATAGGTCAGGAATCCCAGATCAGGAACTACACTGACAGCTAAATTTAGCTCAGTGATCAAGGTCTATCTGTTCATAGCAAAGAGGTTTGGTGCCACTTTGACCCTCAACTCTACACCTCAGAAAACTGAGAGCACTCTGGGCTGGAGCACAAAAAACTGTTATGCAATTAGCACCTGATTTCAGGTCATGCTACTGTGTTGAAAGAAATATATATTCACCTTGCATGGGAAAGACAACTCCCCAGTTTTAGCGTTTCATGAAGCTGCTGACAGCTTGCTTCCAAGGGTCCTGCCTGACCTCTGGGAAGTGAAGAGGTGCAGGGTCCACTCTGGGAAATGGCCTCAACAACCTTTTTTATCCCTGGCATGTGGTTTGTACGCTGTGTGGTCTCTTTAAAGTGGCATAGTGGTGAGCAGAGGATAAGCAGATAGCAGTGTTGTCTCACCTGAGAGCTGGCTGGCCATTCTGCGCAAGGTAACAGGTGATGGCTTAAGTGGCATTGAACCTTTTTCCAAAAAAATGAGCCCGTCTGCTGTGTATCTCTGTTCTGATTCCTTGAG
The DNA here is from genome assembly GCA_002844005.1 of Limosa lapponica baueri. Taxonomy (NCBI): domain Eukaryota; kingdom Metazoa; phylum Chordata; class Aves; order Charadriiformes; family Scolopacidae; genus Limosa; species Limosa lapponica. The sequence goes on from KZ506615.1 coordinate 119,098, forward strand.
CCTTCCCAGAGGGTTCTTAATAACAAAGTTCTGGGCATAACGTTCCAATGGGTCATCAAGAGATGTGACTTTTCCTTCTTCCCACATCTTGTACAACATAATGGTGGGAAAGATCTTGGAGACACTGGCAATTCTGTTAAGGAACAAACATTTGTAGAAATTAAACATTAAGAAATCCATGAATCAAGAGGAAGGATGGTCAGTACAATGAGATCACCCAACTGACCCACTGCCTTTAGCTTTACATGCAATACTTTTGCTAATTCAGAAGGGAATAGCTAAAATGCAAGTAAGAAGCTTGAATTAATATCCTTAACTCTGGCCTTTATGGACTGCAATATAACCTTCAGTAGTATCTCCTGAATAGTGCAGTGGGCTACAGAACTTTTTCTGTTCACTTAGATAAATCATAAGATGACATATTTTATAAATTATTGCTTAGTAAGTGCCATAACAAGTTTCAAGTAGTTTATTGGAATTTTAAGGTTAAAATTCCATAAAGTTTTACATTTCATAATCAATGGTAATATTTGTGTGGCTTCAGAATAGAGTCAAATTTACAAAAGGTCTTCTGGAATAGAACTCTGGTTCTATTTCGTTGGTTTTCGGAAATGGGGACATCATTAAGATGGGGGCATTCGTATTGTGCTGCTAGAGGTGAAATTGTTGGACCGGTGCAAGACAGTCTAGAGTGAAAGCATTCGCCAAGGATCATTAATCAGGAATGAAACTCAGAGGTTTGAAGACAATCAGACACTGTCATAGTTCTGACCATAAATGTTGCTAACTGGTGATAAATTCTTTGGGGGGAGTCTCCGTAGCAGAAATGATCAGCGCATTTGGCTGTTAACCAAAAGGTTGGTGGTTCAAGCCCACCCAGGGATGGGTTCCCCTTCCCTTCACAATGGTGGGGAGCTGGAACTAAGTGACCTTTAAGGTCCCTTCCAACCCAAATACATTCTGTGATTCTGTGATTTGGGAAAAAAAAGTGTGAAGTCATCTATGCAGGAAGTTTGTGATGCAGAGGGGAAAATCCAGGTAATAACAGCTGCTGAAGCTTTCCAAAATTGTTTATTCTGAGGACAACATTTGATAGTCAGTGTGCAGCTCGTATGTTTCATATATAGCACAGTTGTAAATCCCTGAAAATAGATCTTTAAAGGAAGAAAACACTTCCTTTGTATTTGTTTTTGTTTTTTAACACACACGAAGAGCTTTATTCTATCTTTATCTGAAAAATAATGGCCAATATGGCCTTGACTTCACTAGGAGAATGAATAAATTTACAGGCCTATCTTTTCAGTAGATACTCTTCCCAACCCCCATTTTTTGTTAGATTGAAACTTTTTTCTTTTTTAATCCTATGGCACTGTCTTCTCACTGTTCACAAAATCTGTACTAGCTCTCAGTCTTCAGATTTGTGCCCTAGGTCTCCTCAAAGGATGGAGACATTCCTATGTGAGTAGTAGTATGTTTTCAGATTCTACAGGATGTTCACTGCTATTCCAATTTAAAATATTGTCAGATCAAATTAAAAAAAAATTTAAAAAAATCCAAAGTAAACACCTCAGTAAGCCACAAGCATATTATAATTTAGGGACTAGCTGAAGCATTGTCTCACAAAGTTTCAGTGTAACCCTGAAGAGGTTTCTGCAGTGGACCTGAGCCAGTAGAAGATGCTGTTTGTGACAGTGGCTCTACTCCTAGGTATCAGATCTCCGTATGTGTATCTGCTCTTTCTCTAGCTCTCATGCCTGTGATACATCTATCTCACCTGTACATAGTGTACTCATTGGGCACTACTGAGGAGGGGTCCGAACCATTCTTCTTTCCGAAGTTGCCGGTCCAGAGCACAGTGTCATTGTAGATAACAATGGCAGACATGGCAGGGAGACCAGAGCTATGAATCTTTTGGCGCAGCATCATATCTACCTGGAGAATGATGGGAAGTTAGGAATTTCTAAATAAAGAGTCTTATAATGCATCTAGTCTGTAACAGGCAGTAGAAGATCCAGACCATCAGCCCTCCTTACTTCCAAGCACTTAAAAATGTTTTTTTCTGGTCCTTTGAATTGCTTATGCTGAATAATCCAGTATCTTTCTTTCAGTCTACATGTCCACAGGGTAGAAGAATGTGGTGCTCATCCTTGAAATAACTATGATGCTTATATGATTAAAAACAAATGCTAAAACTTATTAATTGCAATTTCTTCCTTTTTAAATTGTACTGTGTCCATCTATTCTTTGCACTAGTATTTTAGGTTCAAAAATGTATGAGAAAAAGATCCAGGCTTTTCAAATATCCCATCATACGTTTTATGCCATGAAACATGGCATCCTGTTTAAATTGCAATCTGAGAAACATCACTAAGCTATTATAGGGCTCTGATTGCTTTTTGCTCTCTGTTGTGGCAAGGAGAATTTATCAGCCAGCTGTGCTCCACCCACCTCCTGCAACCAGAATGCATTGGTCTTGCTCTTCTATGACTTTTTCAAAGCTATGTCATCATCATGCATAAGTTATCTTTTGCACAGAAAGGTTAAGACATAAGAAATGGCCATCCAAGCCCAGCATTTGAGATAAGACAGGACAAGACAAATCATGTCCTGTGGACCCCTTCGCCAGTGAGGTGCACTGTCAGTCAGCAGTGGAAACATCCAACTTGTGCCTTGCCCTTCTGCAGTGGTTCTTTTCCCCTCCCCTCCCCATGTACCAGTGGCCCATGTAGTGTGGTTGGGTACATCAGCACCTCCAGAGAACAGCCTGGTCTCATGCCAGCAAGCATGGTCCTCCTTAGAGTTTTCTCAGAAAGAGTCTGGCACGTAGACCTGCCTGGACCTGCAAAAATTTCATAGAAATATGTGATGCTCTCTAGACTCAAGTGTCATTGAATCCAATACTCAGCATTTGGATTTGGCCACTAGCAAGACTCTTCTGAAGAAAACGTATGCCTTTCTTATAAGCAAAAGTATTTAGCCTTAAAAGAGAAATGTTTCCTTAAGCCTCAACCATAAGTGAATGTCACCATCCTGTTTCAAGCTGCTGTGGGCCAGGAAAAAGGCTCCCCTGTATGCAATATAATCACATCTGGTACTGTCCACTTCCAGGGTCCCTGGCCTGGGACTAGCAGGATGGTAGTTTATCTCAGGTAGTATAAGATATTTAGTGTGGGTTTGAGTGTCCACAGAGTTAGGCAGACCATAAAGGCATCTGAAGATACACTTTTGAGCTGCCGATGCCTAAGCCCCCTTCAAATACCTATGTCTTCCTATGCATCAGGTTCTGGTTTCCTGTGCCTTATTCCGCAAAATAGGAATAGTTTCACCAGCCTACTTCAAAGGAATGCTTGAATACTTCATTTCTGAGGAGCACAAAGAAGCAATGTTAGGTGACTCTCTGATGGACACTCAAAGTTCTGCATATTCCCCTACCTCTCTGACTTATCCTAATTGAATAATAAAATACCTCTCTATAGTAACCCCAGAGCCAGTGGCAGAGACTTCATAAAAAAGAATGTGAAGCGACAGCAATTGAAATTCAGTGTACATAAAGCGACATGCGTGCAGAAAAGCAACCCTAACTTCACAACATATACACACAGATGGGCAGTGTGTCATTAGCACTCAGGAACCAGACCTTGGGGCTATGGATGGATATGCCTTGGGGCATATGACGGATGGTCCTATGTAAACATTTGCTCAGTTCCCTATGGCAGAAAAAAAGGTAAATCAAATATGAGGGATTATTAGAGAAGTAGCATAAAATAAACCAGAAAACACTGTTTTATCACTGTATAAATCCCTGATCCACTTGCACCTTGAATACTGAATACAGTACTGATTTCCTGCATCTTCCCAAGAATATGCTAGAGTTGGAAAAGATTCAAAGAAGGGTAAAAAGAATGATCAGGGCTGTAGGACAGCTTCTATTATGACTAATTAAGCTAGTCAAGAGAAAAATGAGAGGGTATATTATATGATAGGGGTCTACAAAACCAGGGGTGTCCTGTCAGAGCACTGCTGTCCTTATGGTCCATGCAGTCAAGGCAACGGTGCAGTATTTCCTCATTGCAAACAGAGCCCATCAAAATTTCAGACAGTGCTAAAATTTCAGAGAAAATACATCATACCGAGGAAAAGCCTCTCAGATGCTCTTCCCCTTCCTCTCCATTCCCCTGAAGTTACCTACAACTAGCTTTTTAATTTTTAAATGGTGGCATGGAAAAAGCCAGCAAAGCAATAAAATGAGGAATTGTCAGTTGAATAGGAACTAGTTCTGAGTCACTCACTTTCCAAGACATGAAGGCTGCCTAATAGTAGACAAGATACCAAGAGCCATCATTTTTTGGTGATGTATGCTCACTAGACCTTCTGATGGACAAATAATAATGTTTCTTCATATAGCTTAACCTATTGGTAATGTAACTGCTTACTGACCTCTTCTGTATGTTCAGTGAAGGAGTTTCATACACCCATTTCCAGATTCACATGTTGTCCACCTCCTCGATTCCCCACCTCATTCCCCAGAGATGCTCAGGGGCAAAATACATATTCTCCCCTTTACATCTTCAGAAGAGCAGTCATGAGTTCTGCCTCTCCTTGTTCCCTTCTCCTTACAGACCTTCTCCAATGCGTCCTTCAGAATAGGGATTGGGTGGTCCAGTGGTACTGGTTCAGGAAAGCGGGGGCACATCTGCACAGCTTCTGATCTCACTTCCATCACAGATGGGCCTGGAAAACATTTCAAAGTAGCATGTGTGACTTGAATAGACACGCTAACAAGCTTTAACCTCATCCAGGAGTCATCACTAGCTTTCTTGCTTGTGTTGTCCAAAGCTGAAGGACACTTCTGCATATGCAAATAGACAATCTTGAATTGTTTCTATCTCACATAAAACAGGACTTGAAGAGAGCACTGTGCTCTGTTATTGCCTATTCTAACACGGTATAGCACATGGGACAGAGAAGAGCTGCAGTAGACTTCAACAGGCTCTGCAACCTGCAAGAGTAAGGAACTGGGACTACAGAAGACTCTGTAGGATACCTGACAGTGGGTTTGACAGTGGGTTTAGATGCCATGAAAGTGCCCTGCCCATGTCTAGGGGAAAGTCTGAGTTTGGCTTCAGGAGAACGGAGTTGTGCCATGCATATTTTAACCTTAGAAAATGGATGTAGGAGTGAATTGTGAGTGCCACCTGAAATCTAACACTGTAACAACAGTTGATATGCTGCATACCTAGTATATTATCTGTCTTCTGAATTAGCTGCATCCTGCATATGCCAGAGGCACATTTTGATTTTTTTGTGGCAAGCAAAGATCTTTAAACTCAGTGAGAGATGGGAATTCTTGGAGGCACTATTTTCCCAGTTGATCACAAGGTGTTCATAAACACAGCTCCTCTGCACTATAAGCTGTAAACAAAATGCTTATTTATCTTTTCATTTACCAACTGAGCATGAAGCCTTAGAAATACAGATGAGAAGAGAAAAAGCACTAATAAAACTTTGAGATGAATGGGGACACATACACAAGAGCCTATAGGCAGCCTCTGATACTCTGTGATAAAAATGTAGGGTCTGAAATCTTTTCAGACATTGGTCTATGAAGCACCTCTGGCACCTTCACAGTAGATTTTATGCCACCTTTGGGCTACTTAAAACTCTGATCCAGTTACACTGTATATATTTCATCCTTGCATATACAGTGCCTTGAGTCTATCTGTTGATAGGTCATACATAAGGGAATTCTAGTGTGAACCAGGGGCTTGTGCCCGTTCAAAGAGCTAAGATTAAGGAATAGGAAAGGAAGCAAAGCCATAAGCTGAAGCATGTGGTAAGGTGTAAAACAAAATCAATTCTGAACTGGAGTGACTTTTACAACAGGATGCTAAAAAAGATAGAGAATGTAAAATAAAATGTCTCCTTGGTGTATCAATTAACCTAGTTTGGTCAGTGCCAGAAGTAACAGTGCTTCTCTGAACACCAGCAGAGTTACGTGGTACTTCATCAACCCAATGTTCACCTCCTCTGTGTCCTTACACCAGCTAGGAGGAGGTAAATTTGTGTGCTCTTTGGGGAAATGCTCTTCGGATAAAAATATCCACATGGGGAGAAAAGCATTTATCGGCCTTACATATTTCTGTGCCAAACCATGGCCAAGCTTAAAGTTGACTACTCACTGGGCTCCACCTTGGGGAGGCTGTACTGCCACAGAAAGCAGCCTGTCATTGCAACAGACAACAGGAAGAAGAAGACGACCAACACGTGAATCCACTTCACCTCCATAACAGTGAGTTTGAGGAGGCTCCGGCTGCTGGATGCCTGCTGTAAGTAGAAACGATATGATCTCAGAGGAAGAAAAAATGCTTCTCATAAATATAAGCTAGGTGAAAGCAGCACACTACATTGGAGAATAAAGCTACTGCAGGGACATGGACTAATTCCAGTACTATTGTGGCACCAGAGCGGGGCATGCCAGACCACGCTGAAACAATTGGAACCAGAGATCACTTCTTGTTTTCCAATGAGGTTCGCAAGACGTTACTCTCCTTACCTTGTTGGTTCTTGTAGAAGAAAACCATCCACTCCTTTTGCCTTTTCCCCTCCCTGCAGATGAACCTCATCAGCCCAGGCTGGCAGGATTCTCTGCTACAGCTCTCATTTCCTCCCTTCTCAACCATCACGACTTATTCCTGGGTAACTTTTCAACCTCTTTTATCCAGAGTCCAGCATCTGTTTATGGCAGCCACCAGCCAGATCATCTGAGCAGATCCAGCTTTTACAGATGAATGATGGATTTTTTCTACATGTACTGCCCTTACTCTCCTATTTTGTGCCTGTGATTCCCATTATATCATGTACCATCTGTATGCTTGGCATATACAGATGCCATGTTTTGGAAAACTGGCTAATATTTTGGGTTTGTGCAGCTCTCATAACACTGGAGACCATCCAGGTTGGTGATACTACCATATAAATGTTGAAGAAAAACAAGGAATATATGACAAATGATTAGGTGCCTAAGCATGAGCTGTGCTCTTTCACTGACTGTAGGAGGTCAATAGGATGCTTTTGAAAGTTTGGCAATTAATGTTACAAAACATACGGCCTACCATTTGCATCCAATATGGTCCACATTCCAAAGCTGTTTCAGGTTGTCTGGACTCACTTGTATGATAGACAGACTAAAATGCTCCTTTTAGATTCCCACATGGCCCTTTTCTTCTTTTTTTTGAGATACAGGATAGGTCGTGCAAGAGCTTCTGCAAGTCATCTGAGCCTTGTCACTCACAACAAAGGAATCTGCAGAGCCACTTGCAGACTTGCACATTAGTCTGTGGCTCTGTAAGGATCCAGCTGGGGAATCTAGCCCCTGCTGAAACTCTAAGTTGCAATTCCACTTTCTGTACAGTAACAGAAATACTGTATTCACAATTATTTCTGATATCCTTTATCCTGTTCAGGCATTCTCACATAACTTTCGGAAGGCAGCTTACTTCAGGTTCCTCCATAACATAATGAAGACTTCAAGGGTGGCTTAAGAACATACAGGTGCCTGCAGACCTACTCAGACCTGAGCTTGCCAGAGTCTGTAGGGACGTGCAGTCTATATTCCAGCTATCAGACTAAGTGACATGTGTTCCTAAATAGGGGAATGACATTTTGACACTGAAACCAGCTTGATTTAGGTATACACAACTTCATACAGTGCCTTAGCAGGCAGGAGCTCATATCCACACAAGGAGAAGCCCATGAATTGAGATCTCTTTAATCACCTGGCAGGCTTCAGTTTATACTGAAGGTTGTTGCCTAGAGCTGAAATTAGATCCTGTTTTCCTATGGCAGGGAGTGGGATAGGGCCCTCTTTGCTCTGGAGTACTCATGGGGTGACTCTCTTGGATTTAGTCCCATCATAATAAGGTGACTCTCCCACCAACTTGCAATTCCTCCTGTCCATTTTTCTGCCTCTTTCCTTGCTTCTCTGAGAAACCCTGATTCCTGGGTCCCTAAGAGCAGAGTGAAAGGAAAAAATTTTCTGGTATATACATCGTCTCATGAACTCCAGAATCCCTAGACCACTAACTGAGGACCCAAAGATACCGACACTGAACTCTTATCCTTAAGTCCAAACTTTCCTTTACCTTTTGTGGATGTTGAGTGCCCTGAATGTCTCTTTGATTCTCTGACCCATAATCTAGTGGCAAAGCAATGAAACCTTGGCAATGCTATGAAACTAGGGACATGGATGTCTCTTTTATTGACAGGGCACCAAATATGCAAAAGTGTGAGGGATATCCATCATCCTGAGGAGATGCTCTGCCCTCTAAAATACTTTTCAGGAAAAATCCCACTCTTTCCCTGTACTTGGGAGATGGTCAGGCAAACGGATGGATACCTACAAAAAGACTCCTCACACTTCCCAGTCCAGGATCTGTCTGGTCTCACCTCCCTTCCAGCTGATTTCTCCATCTTACGTACATTGCTCAGTGACCGTCACTGCTAACAGCATAAACACAGCAAGGAAGGGGGAGGGATGCTACCAAACACTTAGACACATGCAAATTAATGCAAACACATGCAGGAACAAGTGCACACAGCTTCCCATGGGTAGGTTAGCTGTATGCTACGTTTTATCCCCTGAGCTTTGAAAAATTAGGAGGGGGGTGGGAGTAGGGGAAGAAATGGGGATTTCACATAGACCACCCAGGTACACTGTCCTGACCCACCATGCTCATCTAGGCAGACAACCAAAGACCCTGCGAGCCACTCAGACAGAGACACATCTCAACACCCCTTAGAGAAAGCCAGAAAGAGCCCCAGTCCCTTGCACATACCATCACCAGAAGTCGTCTCAGTCCCAGAGGCTGTTGTCGGGTGTCCCAGTGTGTGAGTACCGCAACAAAACCACACTGCCTGATCTCAGCCCCAGCAAGGCAGGAGCAGAGCACCTTGCCATGTTCCTAAATGCAGCTGTGTATTGTGGGCAGGTGCTGTTCAGTCACTCCAGATGAAGTGGCCGTTTTTAGCTCCCCAACAGTCCTGCTTAGGGTTTCCCTGTCCATTTGACCCATTCAGACCCTCCAGAAAGTGCTGCTGAGCTCCCCCAGGCAAGGAGATTAAGTGACAGGGACAGAATGGCATTTGCTCTCAGGAAAGTGCCTGAGAGATTGAATGTTAATTCTTCCTAATGCTTCTCTACCATGTGTGTGAATCACAGCTGAAACCATGAGGGCTTCGCAATCTATTTATAGCAGCTTCATCTCCTCCTGACATCTGAACAGGAGGCGATTAACTCATGAGATGGACAGCCCCTGCTTGCCTCCAGCTGGCTGTCCATGGGAGGGGGCAGGCTGAGCTGTTTGCATGAAGGGGAGGTGGGGGAGCTTAAGCCAGGAGCTCAGGCACTCTCTGGGCTTAATCCTGAACAGCCTTATGGAGTTCCCCTGCAGTGATAGACAAGGGAATCATTCCCAGCTAACAGGCTCACTAGATATAGATGGAGCTGGTATTTTCTTTCCCTTTAGCTACTGGGGACTCCGAAGGATGCTGGAAGGTTATGATTTGCAGGAGGTGAGCCTTACCCGCAGCTGTAACCCATCCATGGCTGCTCAGAAGTCTCTTCTCATCCCTTGTGCTGCCTGTTTCTGCAAACAAAAGGCTCATAAAACCCTATGATGAAGAGAAACAAAAAGTTAGTGAAGGGAAAAAATGGAGTCAGAGCACAAAGGGAAGACCAGGGTAACAAAGCCCAGCTTAGATAAGCAGAGCCGCAGGGAGGGACTGGTTTTAGATAGGGAGATAAACCACAGTAACCACATGAGGGAAGTCACCGGTAACGCTTTCCCCCTCTCTACCTCTGGTTTGGCAGTGCTTTGTGTTTACTGCAAGCCCACGGCCATCCTCACCTCCCAAACACAAGGATCTGGAGCTTCGACGCCTTCAGGGCTGACACATTTCCACTGTGCCTGCTCTGCAGGGTCTTTCCAGCCCTCTCCCTCTCTTCTCAGCCTTGCTCTCTCTACACAGCCAACAACTCCTTAGTCTTGGGAATCACAGACACAGGCAAGAAACTGTGTGACAGATTTGGAAGTGCCAAGATAATGGCATGGCTGCCACCTCTCCCATAAAAGCTCCCTCTTGTCTTGCTACCTGGCATTGGCAATTCAATAGGCAATCTCCCACCACCATAAGAGCTCTTACCAGCCTTGCTGCTACCCTCCGGCTTCCCGTGCTGATGAATTTGGGGCTGTCTTGGGCTGCAGATGTTAAGAGCCTCTGAAGCACTAATCCCAACAGTCAGCGGATTAATCGGCCATGTCTCACCCCTCCTCAAACAATGCAGCATCTGTCCAGGGTTGCAGCCAAACAGGGGTATTGCTGGTGATTTCATGGCTCAAATAATACAGCAGAGTGGAAAATGGGGAGCTGGGGAGGAGGGTATCCTTAACACACTGTGAGCTGGAAATAATAGTAAACTGCCATTATCATGTAATGTACATCACGAATACTCTCTGAAGCGGAGGGCATAGTCATACCCCCAGTTATGCACCAAATCCTTGTAAACCCCAACCTCAGGGGCCCTGCCATCCTATTGCCTTCTTCAGATGTTCACAGGTAAGTATATTCTCTTCAATACCATCTCTTCATTTCAGTATCTCCAGTAGTGCCCCAGGTTCTGACAGTGCTCAAAATACTGAAGTGGAGCCTATGCAGCAATGTGCCTGTGCCCCACAGCTGTGCCCACATTTTGCTGAATGGGGCTGCAGACAACCTCCTTACTAATTAGAGTAGACTAAGCTCCTCACAGTTCTGGTGATCCTCATTTTTGGGAACTCCTATTTCCTTCTGTCCCTGCTACCAGCCTTCCCAGGCTTTCCTTCACAGTCTGTGCATGTCAGTAACTCATGCTCTCTACATATTACATATTGTCATCCCATTTCTCCTTCATTATCACTCCATTTTTGCAGAGTTCATTAAAAAAAATAGTGTTTTTCAGTCTCCAACTCAGTGTGATTTGCAATAATTCACTTGCTATCCCCGTATTTCGTGACCTCTCTGAGAGCCATTGGCTCTGTGATTCCCCTCCAGAAAAAGACCTGCGTACTCATAACTGTGATGGAGTCTCAGCCTTTCCTGGCTCAGCAGTGTTTTATAAGTTTCACTTTCATGTTTTTCAGTCTCTCCTTGCAACTGAATGGCCGTCCACTGGCTCGAAGAATCCCGTCTTAGAGAACTCTCAAAATGCGGCAGAAGGAGAGTAAGAAGAGGTTGTCCCCACTCTGTCCTGAGCAGGTTTCCAGGGCAGTCTCTCCCTCCTGGGCTGCTCTCTCAGAGCATCCCTCTCACCCAGGAAGCCACAACCAGAAAGGTAAAGAGCAATTGTTCTCCCTGTTGCCCAATCAAACATATACTGCACATAAGTGACTACACACAGAAGATTTTGTGTTTTGTGGCACCAGTTACAGCAAAGCAACATTGCTCCAGGCTGCAAAGGTCAACCTGTGAAATAGCTTTGACCTGGAAGCACCCAGGAGCCCAGCAGGATAGGAAATGACCACAACAGGCAGCCATCCAAGGCTTTTTAGGCTTCTCTACCCCCTCAGTCGCAAATCAATGCAAACACCTCTGCAGGTACCGGACGGCCCTGGCAGACAGTCGTGCTGCATCCCTCTCTGTTTCCAGCTCGTTTGGAGTCAGCCACTCACCACTGCTTTGCAGTGCCACGCGCAGGCACTTTGTGTGGGGCAGGCTGTTCCTGGAGCAGTGAGCCTCTGCAGCCTGTGGAGGACTCATGCCAGAGCAGATATTTCCTGCAGCCTGTGGAAAGGACCACGCCAGAGCAGATGTTCACATGGGGGAAACACATCAGAGCAAATGGATATTCCTGAAGAAAATGCTGCACACGAAGGATCCACACTGGAGGAGATTTTCCTGAAGGACTACAGCCTCCGGGAAGCCCATGCTGGAGCACAGGAGAGCTGAGGAGGAAGGAACGGCAGAAAGAAACCACTTTGTACTGACCTTGACCCCCTGGTCCCAACCACTCCTGTGCCAGTTTTGGGCAGTGGTTAAGTAGGGGCGTCCAGAGTGAAGGAATAAAATTGAGTCTGGGAAAGGGGGGGAGGAAAGGTGTTGTCTTAATGTTTCTCTTTTTGTTTCCCACTACCCCAATTTGTAATTACATTATATTTTAATTAGCAATAAATGAAGTTATTTTTCCCCAAATTATGTCTGGATTGGCTGCAACAGTAACTGGTAAGTGACTTCCTTGTCTCTATCTCAACCCACAAGCTTTCTCACTCCATTTTCCTATTTTCTGCCCCTTTCCTGCTGAGGGAGGAGAATGAGTAGGCAGCTGGGTGGGAGTTTTGCTTTTGGCCAAGGCCAACTCACCACATGTGCATAACGAAAAGCTTTCCCATATGACTTTTTCCTAGTACTGTTCTGCAATATCTTTGCCTTGAAGGGTATTCCTGCCATTTTCTTGCCACAGGCAGGAAAAAAAGATGCACCTAGAGGTCTTCAGGAAGCTCCCAGCTGCTACCCAGGCCACTGGTTCAGAGCAGATCCCTATGCAGAGAACTTGCCAAGGTTTGGTTTTGCTAGCTAGCAGCAACTGATGTGATTTATTTTTTTTTTTTTTTTTTGCTCAGAGGTGTGCTGCCTCCTGGACTGGGAGAAAAAGCACCCCTGAGCCACTCCTTTAGCTACAGAGTAAACAGGACCAGTGACCAGGCAGTGAATGATCACATCTCCGTGAAGTATGATGGTGAGACAGAAACAGAAGTTGTCTGGGTGAAATTTTACCCCAAATACTTGCACAATCTCAAATGAAACAGCCTGAGTGGATGAATCAGCTCCTGATGTATGAGTAGCTTAAAGGGAAAGAAGGAATTAGAAAATGAACGGAGACAGGCTCTTGAATGAATGTTTCAGTCACTTTCTGTCTGCTGGGGAGGGCAGTGAGCATGTTTCAGGGACATGGGCTCAGCTGCACTATCATCTCGTCATTGGGCTGTCAGTCTTTTAGCAGTGACAAAGGGGAAGCTGCAGCAGGAAAAGCAATTGGCAGCTCTAATTGCCCTCCTCTCAACGCCAGCCTTTGAACCAGCATGAGGGTGAAGGGGGATTTTCCCTTCCACAGTCCCACATTGCAGAGCTCAGCCAGGGACTCTGTTTGTCCCACTGGGTGTCCTTTGTGTCCTACGGGGCACATTGTCAGCCTTTGTGTCCCATTACCAGCTGGTTCATTTTCTTGATAGTTTTGTATGGTTGAAGTGAGCTGTGAAAGTCAAAAGATAGAGCAGAGTGCCAAATGGGCTCTGGCTGCACGTTCCTGTATCCAGGCATGCTAGCAACAGTGCAGACTTGGATGGCGAATGGCGACGGAGGGGATGGCCAGCATTGCCATTTGCTGGCATTGCCCAGCTCAGGAATTCAGAAAGCAAGAGTCAGAAGCCTCAGAAGAAATATTCAGTATTGGGGACAGCCTGGACATATTTTCAAAGGTTTCTCCAAAGTAAGTAGTACACTGTTTTTTTACTATTTTGTTTAACATCCCCTGACCCCAGGATTTGGGAATTTATTGAAAAACTGTTTATCATCAGATTTATGATAAAATAAAACAAAAGTCTATAGAAATGAAGAATGCTGCTACATACCACAGTATAGTATATACTATATTGTGCTCCCTGAGGATTTGTCAGGGCCCTGAGAGCATTAAATGGCCCAGATCAGCCTCACCTGGAGCCTCCACTTACATGCCCTACTTGTTGGCCAAAAGGGCTGCATTTAAGCTCAAAGACCTGAGCCTTCAGTCCTTGGCTGAGATATGTTGTAAGACTCCTGGTCCCCAGTGCAGATGAACCCATTCCTTGCCTGGCTGCAGACTCCGCTGATCCTGATATGTGGATTGATATTGGCCTCGCCTCATAAACACCAGCTTCCCTGATGATGGAGACTCTTGATTGAACCTGGCCATGATGTCTGGTGGTGCTGCTCGAGGTACACCTCGCTTAGGTGCTGCTGGGCTGGGTCCTGGCTGGTGGGGTCCCTGCCCTGCTGGCTGGGTTACTGCCCTCAGCTTCTGACTCCCTGTTCCTCAGGAAACAGACAGTTCTCTTGCTCCCTGACAAGACTAAATGCCTTCCATTAGATTTATTTAATGCATTTACAGAAAATGTGGTTTTTTCTTCCTCAACTTGCCAACGTGTTGATGCAAAAATATCCTGCTTCTTGAACTGTGCACAGATATCAAACGTAAATGTCCTAGATGCCACAACCTTACTGAATATTTACAGGTCGTTAACATACATGAGGCAGTCCAGTCTTTCTGCCACTGAGCTACTATAGACTGCCTTCTCTGCATTATGAGATTTTTGACAGTTACTTCAATCTGCAGGTCCTGGATTCTTGTGATTAGTCTCCACCATTTCATTGAAAACCTGTTTTTCTAACCCTCTTGGTTATGACATGAATATGCCATGTTAGAGGCTGATTCTAGAAAATAAATGAAGAGCCAGGAACTGTTACTCCTGACCCCAAAGTGTCATTCATTTCTTTTATGTTCTACATCTGCTGATGCTGAAATTGTTTTTTTAAACATTGGGAAATTCCCTCCACTTTCTGCAGCATAACTATGGAAACCTGGCGCATCCCATTGTCTTCGCTATCTAATGCTGCTCTGAGCTACACTGCATTCAGACTTTGCAGTTACAGGTTATAAACAAGTTTAGCATCCTGAGCAGGGATCTTCAGCATGTCTGCTTCAGGGAGAATTTCACACAAGTGGAAGGACCGCTGCCAGGATGGGGTCCGTGATGCACTGCCAACAGGACATCGTGTGTGAGGGAGATGCTCAGGGGCATTCAGTCATGGTGGCAGTGCCTGTCACAGCCTGGGCATCGCTCCAGGCTCTGCCCAGGGAACAGCAGAGCACTGGTGTTTCGGGTTCCTCTCTTTTTTCCTCAGTCACAAAGCAAGATGAAGGCTTTCTCATCTCAGAATTCCCATCAGGGCTCTCACAACACAAACAGAAAGGAAGATTTTGTAAAGGTGCTCTCACAACACAAACAGAAAGGAAGACTCTAAAACTCAAAGTGCAATAGTTACCTTATGTCATCCAGCTGCCTTGGGCCTCAGAGAAACCGCTTGTCCCTGAAGACTGGGCCTGACCACACGCCTGTGTGTGAGGAGCTGGATTTGCTGCTCTCCCAGCTCCTCTCTGCTGGGAAGACACAGTGAAGAGACCAAAGCCCAGCACAAGTAGAAGAAGGACTCTGTGCTGTAAGAACTCCTTCACGCCCCATGCCTCAGCTCTCATGTGTGCTCTTTCATGGCTTAAAGACACCTTTATATTTTCGTTGCTCAGCAGGATGGTGGTGTTGGCTCAGGCCCCAGAGAGGGGGTCTGGGCTCAGGGCAGAGAGCTCTGACCTGCCACAGGCCAGCAGAGCCCCTAAGGCTCTGAAAAAACCCTCCTGTACTGGGTCTGAAAGGGGCTTCCCTCAGTCCATGGAGCAACAGTGAAGCTGCCACCATCCCATGTCTGTGCAGATCACAGCTGGATGCAGCTTTGGCTCCCTTTCCTCTTTCATACACGTCTCAGAAGTCTGCAGGGAAGCTGGATTTTTCCTGAGCTGTTTCAAAGCTCTCTCATTAACTGCTTGCCAGCAGCCAGTTCTCTGATAATGGGTATCGCCTCTGGAAATTGCAGCCCCATAGCAACAAGGAGTTTAATGGCTATTATTCCTAAACGAGGGACACAACTCTCGTAATCCACCTCTTGCCTCTAGCAAAGTCCCTTAGAAATTATGATTTTCCTTGCAGGTAAGGCTGAAAAATACACACAATTACAAGCATGTTAAAAAGACACAGCCTGGCCTAGCAGTGCAACTTTTAACATTTCGAAATACTACTTTTTTATTTTTTCATGGAGTCAACTGAAGATGTGGGAATCCCATAGGCATTTTGAAAATTGAAAGTTTCTAATCTTCCTTAGAAGACAAAACAGGAAACCTGATTTCAAGGGTAGGACTCATTTCACCTGATTTCCAACAGAGACTTTTGTGACATTGTTCCAGTGCTTGTCCACTTTCAAGTTGAAGAAATTTTCCTGTATGTCCCATTTTATGGCAACATGTGCCCCTTGCTGCTGCCCTTTTTCTGTGCATCTGAATCTGGCTCTGCCTTTTCTCCAGCCCCTTCAGTTAATGAAATTAGACCCCCCTCAGCCTCCTCGCCTTCTGTCAGATCAGACCCAGCCCTCAGCTCCCCTCATATGTCCTGTGCTCCAGCTCCAACCATCTCAGCAACCATTCTCTGGACCCATTATGGTTCATCAACATCTCTCCCATACCAGGCTGTCCCAAAAGTGGACATGGCATGCCAGATGTGCCCTCATGAGTGTTGAATAAATGGGAAGAATCACTTCCTTTGACTTGCCAGCTATGTTTGTTAATACATCCCAGTATGAAGTTAGTCTTCAATGACAGAAGGGCACATGCAAGGCAAGAGCATGAAAAGCTGGAAAGATCACGTACAGCTCTTTTGCATCATCCTCATCTGGGCAGGCAATGGTGGGGAAGCAGCAGAAAAGCAGCAGATCCAGTGGCAGCTAATGCAGGGACGCTTTCCCTTCCCCAGGCCAAAGGAGTGTGGCGGGAGTTGAGCAGATGCTGAGGAAGGACGCAGGGCTCCCCAAAATCTGGGTGTGCAGGCTGGGCTCTGTGCTGGGGAGCGACCTCCCCAAACCTGGGTGTAGCTGGTGGCGGTCAGGCTTGTGCAGCCCCATCGCGTGCCAGGCATCCCATCCTCTGCCAAGCAGCATACCCGTGGCAGAGGTAGAGCGATGCTGCCAGCAGCACTAGCTGGCCTGCTTGCATGGTCCAGGCTGAGAAGGCGTGGGCACCCCATTCCCCAAAGAGGAGGTACTGGGATGCCTCACCTGCAGCGTGGCGCTGGCTGCTGCATGCTGAACCAGCAGCAACCTGCTCTGCCCTGCATCGGGGGGCTTTAAATAGGTCAGCAGCAGGTGACTGGATAAAATTGCCCTTCATTTTATTGTAAGGGAGCTGCAGACGATGTCCTTCCCTGTGGCTAACAGCAGGGGTTTTCAGTGACAATGTAATGATTTTAATCCAGCAGTTTTTATTAACTCTTCGCATGCCATGTGTCTGTGCTAGTTCAGCCCTGCCCTGAAGCACCACCAGCCAGGTCAGGAGGATGTTGGCACTGCTTGTAAATGTGCGCGGGGACATGTCCAAGACATCATTGTGGGCCACAGTGGTACAAACCCATCACTGATGAGCTGGTGGAAAGGCTTTCTCTGTGCTCTCCTGACTCCCTGCAAAAAACCAACAGCCAATGTGGAGGTCTGTAACAGTGAAGTGCCAGTTTAGCCTGGAGATCAAAATCTCTCAATTTCTGGAAGTAAACAGAGAACAACGCTGGTCTTCACATGTCACTGGTTGCCAGTAGCCTTTCATTGTGGCAGAGAGCAAGTGGAGTCACAGTAAAAAGTATGATTTGAGCATCAGGATATGGACACTGTGGGGCAAAATGGACACCAGGGAAGGCAGGGGTAAGGATTGACTGGTGGACAAAATTAGACCTGATGGTGGGTGAACATGAGAGCAGGGATGCCTCACTGGGGAAAAAGAGAAGGATGGAGGCTGAGAATGAGTCTAGAGCTGCAGCAGGCACGCGGTGTCAGGCGCTCAGTGAGCTGCATGGGGCAGAAAGACAGTAAATCATGATGGTGTGAATCAAAGATGACTGACTTGTCTTTATCCCCTGTATTCTGATGTTCAATCTGCCTTCTTATTTACCCAGTCTCCAGCAGACCTCTAGAAGCAGGGCTGACATACCATGTGAGGATGAGATACCCACCCCTGAACAGCCCTGCTGAGAGACATCTCCATTTAGCTGTGGTCTTGGCTGTGGTCAATTCTGCTCCTACAGGAGCTGATACTCCAGTGGGAACCTCTTTCTTTGCTTTCCCAGTAGACCAGGTGATGGTGATGGCTGAAAAGAACGGGGTCATTGGGAAAGACTCCATGTAGTTTCTTCCAGATATCTGCACCCAGCTGTTTTCACATCTTATCACCCAAAACTCCTTTAGCAGCCAGAAGAGATCAAATAAGCAGACCCAGGGGAGCCCAGGGCATCATTTCCATGTTTTAAGGTAAACATTTATAGCACACATCTAAGTGGTACCCTATGACTGTCAATAGTACTTAATGGGACAGTATAAAACTGAAAAATCTGTCTTAGCTGGTCCCAAGAAGACAAAGAAGAGGGGCCTGTGCTTCTGCATGTCCCACAGTGCCTACCAGGAAGGGTGACAATTACCCCTGAGGACAGCAGTGGCAATGCCTTGAATCATCAACTCTAGTTTTCATCTTTCGAATTGCCAGTCAAAAGCAGCAGAAGTGAAATTCCCAAGAAGGGGTTCTAGTTTCTCATGCTGCCCATGTTGAGCACTGTTGAGGCTGGGATTCATGCAACTCTCCTACATTTCTCCATTTTAGGAGTGGACTGGCCTGCAGAAGTTTGAACATCAAATGCGTGGCCTCAGCAAGTGCTGAAAATGCTGAAAAAAACACACACTCTCTGCGTTGAGCATTTATTGAAAGCAGCCCTGAGGAGCAGGACTTGGGGGTGCTGGTGGATGAGAAGCTCAGCATGAGTCAGGAATGTGCACTGGCAGCCCAGAAAGCCAACAGCATCCTGGGCCGCAGCAAAAGAAGTGTGGCCAGCAGATCCAGGGGAGGTGATTCTGCCCCTCTACTCCGCTCTGGTGAGACCCCACCTGAAATACTGTGTCCAGCTCCGGAGTC
>KZ506615.1:147624-176906 GCA_002844005.1 Limosa lapponica baueri
GCTCAGGTCACTTGTCAGCAGAAAGCCTGTGCTCTGGCAACCACACACCACAATGTATGTGCCGTTTCCCCTCCTGTTCTCCCAACAAAGAGATCAGATCACAAGAGGCCCAAGACAAGGAAACCCAGGCAAGAGAAAGCAATCTCGCT
Source organism: Limosa lapponica baueri (assembly GCA_002844005.1). Classification (NCBI taxonomy): domain Eukaryota; kingdom Metazoa; phylum Chordata; class Aves; order Charadriiformes; family Scolopacidae; genus Limosa; species Limosa lapponica. The sequence goes on from KZ506615.1 coordinate 147,774, forward strand.
TACAGAGGGAGAAGCAAGCAAAATTCTAAAGCAAAAGATCACATTGTAATAAATGTTGACTCCTGGGTCAAGACTACTGTCCAAAAAACCCTTTTCCTCACAAATCAAGAACCTCCAGGGAGATATTGTAAGGGCACTGTAATTGACACCCTTTGTCCTCCATCTTGTACACAAGTGACCTTCTTGAGGCCACCTGGGCGTACACATCCTGGTGTTTGTAAATATGTATGTGAGAATGCAGTTGGGCAGAATCAACTTCCTTGGAATCAAATCCTTTCCCACTTCCTGGCAGTCTCTCATTGAGTTTTGGTACACTCACAACATCCCATCAGTGCCGAGCTTCTTCCCGGGATCTGCATTAGCTTGCAGGATGAAGCCTTTCTTTCACATTCCTGCAAAGGTATGACACTCCTTGGGGCTAGTTTGCATGGATGAATGAGATATTTTCTCCACAAAGGACTCTGTTCCTCTTCCCTGAACCACAGGGTGCTTGTTCTAGCTTGCATGCAAATCTCAAGAAAGATGTATTTCTGCAGACGTTTTCTGTGAAAAACCAAGAGGTGAGCAGGCCCAGTGCCTTCCAAGGGGTTAAAAAAAGGCCAGGCTGTCTAGTCTGAAGATACCTGACAGCACAGGGTGAAGTACTAGGTCTATAGGGAAAAAAAATAAAGAATCCTGCTTCTGAACTCCTATTTCCCTTTCTCTGCCTGCAGACAGGAAAGATGAGAGGCAAGGACTTGGAGAACAGGGAGAGAGACAGAGGGCTTGGGCAGGGTTGGAGTCACTGCCAAAAATCTTTTTCTTCAGGCAGCAGGAAGGGAGCAGTTTAGGCCTGAGTAAGGCATATTTTTCATGATAAAGTGGCAGATAGTCAGGGGGCCAAACATTGTAAGTCACAGACCCAGGTATTTAATTGCATTTCCCAAAGTGCCTGCAGTGCTCACTTCCTCAGAGAGCTTGGTCTTCTTACCCCAAAACTGAGCACTAGGGGTTTACATGTGCCCTTACCACCAGCTGCACACAGAGTATCCATCACCAGAGAAGACCTGCTCTCGGGATTCCATGATGACTGACTGGAGCTGCTGAGATCCACATGGCCAGTCCATCTGCACTCTTGAGCACATGCCTCCGGACATTTGGACTCTTCTCCCTGCAAGATTCTGCATGTTCTGCTTTAATTTCACTCATACAAAAAAGGCATGGGACCTGTTGCAAGGTAGGAAAAGTCAGCAGCAGTGATATGGTTAAATTACTGGTCAGATGCATGTTTTGTCCCTCTACCTTCCTTTAGACCATCACATGCTTCAAGGCCAGAGATAATGTAGTTCAACTTTGTACGGACTATTGCATTTCACCCAAATGTCATGCCCAGAATCTTCAACTATGCCTCATCTTCTCCAGAGAGCAAACTTCTGTGCACCACGGATGGTCAGCAGCACAGACCAATGTGCAACCAACAGCCAGGCATTGTTACACCAGAGCATAACTTAGAGAGATATTCCTGCTTGAATCTGGTGGCTGTGTGACAAGAGATAGCCCATGATGACCTGGCAGGGAAAACATCTTCCTCAGATCAGCACTGATTACAAGAAAGTCCTCCTCACTGTGGTAGCACTGGCTTATGGAGTAAGCCCAGAAGCCAGAATTAGGTACACAGTGCTCTGTGAAGAAGGAAGTTACTGTCCAAAGCCCCAAAGACACCTCTGATAGGGGATGGCAGTAATTAAAACAATGGAGCCCAAGTTCTCCCTTCAGATATTCTGCCACTAAATCCTCACATAGTTGGGGAATGAATGCAGGGCACTGAGGAGGCTGGAGGAGATAATCAGAGACAGTCATTTTAGTTCTGGTTGCACCCCTGACCAGTGAATGTCACCTTGAATGTTCCCCCTCATGCTTCAGCACGAAGACATGCATGTTCTGATTGCTGGGTAACATTGTCTTTGGCGTACAGTGATGGTTGACTATTGTTGGTCATCAGCTGCTACCCCAGTTTACTGGGGAGCTAATACTGACGTTTGTCTTCATGCTGAGCTTCACCCCTGATACAGGAAAGCACCAGTTTTATCCTGTCATGTGGAGATCAATGCTTTCATCTTGGCTTGAGGGAACTGGGAGCTGCATTTTCAGGACCAGTCAGAATACTCTAATAAAAGCCAACTCAGCCTTTCCTACTGACACAGATGCTCTTTATTATGAAATACCTAACTCTTGTCCAACACTGCTGATCCAGCCAAGATGATCCTGAAAGAGCCAGGGGAAGACAAAGAAAAAAAAAGGTGTAAATTAGTTTGTCTAAGCAAGTTCCCATTGCAGAATCCTGAATCCAGAAGTGCACTGGTGCTTCAATTCAGCACCAGTGGAAAAAAAAAGATACAGTTCCCCCCAAAATAAAAACTAACATGGTGAGCTGCTGCAGCAGGGAGAACAAATCCCTTTATGGTGGAAGGAGAATCGTCAATGGATCAAAATTCAGCAGTTAGCAAAGATGAGGTGACTCAGAACGGTGACCTGCAATTCAGAACAGAGGCGTATCTACCACCGTGCCATCACTACTGCCAGAGAGGTCTCAGAAGAAGAGAAGAGAGGAGAAAAATCATTCCTACATACAGCAATAAAGAGCTCTGTGCTGAGAATGGAATTGCATTCATTGACACCATGGGCATACCCCAAATGCTCCACTTGGACCAGCTGATTGTTCAGGTACAGGCTATTTGCTTCCTAGCCAGCCCAGGGAAGCTGCTTGGGAATATTTTGATGTGTTCTCAATTACTTTTCAAGTAAGTCATTGAAGACCCGAGGTCAGCTCGAAACCTGTGTGAATTTTAACAGCACCACTAATGACATCAGTGGAGCCACACTGATGTGCACCCGCAGTGTCTCCACCGTTTACTAGTGGCTCTACTCCTCCTAACCCCTTTCAGGTTCACTGCAAAGCAATATTGTCGTTCCACAGGTGTTCAGGAACAGCTTCAGTTTGAGATACCCTTCCTCCTGTATAGGCCCTTTTTAACCTTCATTTAGTCCTAAACAGTTTTCCGGGCTTGACTCTGCTTCTTAAATAGAGTCCATCTCACCCCAGTTGTATACCTGTCCTGCATAAACACTAATATTCATCACAGAGCTCAGAAGTGCCTTATGGCTTAATAAAATCTGTCTTAGGCAAGGCAAAAGACTTAGACAAGAGCCAGCTCACACAGCAGAGGAAACTGTTCTTCTAAAGCACCTAACAAGCTCATCCAGCCATTTCCCATAGGGAAAATGTTCCAAATGCATGTTTGCAAGCAGTAGGCTAACACAAAAATAGATCAATTTGTTGGATAAATTGCACACGTGGACAGTAGGATAACATAATTCTGTGTTTTCTTCTTGTGAAAGGAAAATATAAGACCTAGGTTACCTTAGATCACATAAAATTATTTGTTAAGGAAATAAAGTTTTATCCTGGATTACTGAGTCCTAAACAACATGGAAAAGGGGAAGGAATTGGTGTCATATGTCTCAGAGCAGTGAGAAGTTAATATATTTATAAGCACACTCTCTAAAAGGTACTCAGTAAGGATGTGTAAGGTACCTCACAAATAATTCAATGTGTATACAGAGCCTGAAGCTGCCCAACATACCCATTTCCCCCGAGAAGCACTGAAGACAGTAAGGATGGAGGAGGTGGGGATGGTCTCATGGGGAACATGACAGAGCTATGATAGCTGAGAAGCAGAGATTTTTCCTGCACTGGACTTCAGCCCATGTCCTTTGGTAGTTTGTAAACTGGTAATCAAAATTAGTGCCTACTGAAGCACCACTGCTTTCTGTGAGCGGAGAGACCGCTGAACCATCAGGCCACCCTGTGATCCTGCCTCTGCTCGTTTGGTGCAGAGACCAGTACTTCTCATAAATGACTTACTGTTCATTGCTGAAGCTCAGGACAATACTGTATTTGGCATAGATTATTTCTTTGGTTTTACTTTTACAAGTAAATTCACTTTGTTCACTCACATAGGAACACTGATAAGTGGGGCTGGCACCTGAAACAATGTGAACAAAAATGCAATAAACCTGTGGAAGGCGAGTTTCATAAAAAGGGTTCCTTTTAATTGGTTCATGCAAGTAATGCTTGACTTGATGAACTTTAACTCCTAGTTAGCTCCTCAGTGTAACTCTGTGGCTGGTTGTCGTAACACCTTGACTGGAACACACAATTCACTATGCGACTGTAATGTCTCAGACCTGCCTCCCAAGTCATGTGCAAGAAATGAAGTCAAATTTCACAATACCTTGTTTCCAGCCTTGCTGGCCCTCACATCATCAAACTGTAAGTTAAAGTCACTGTCAGAAGCATCACGGAAGGTCTGCAAATCAGGCACTTTTCTCAACTAATTTCCCTTGTGAATTCCTGCTGCTGCTAAAGCAGTGAAATCTTCCATGTCTGCATTTCTCTGGGATAGTTGTATGCACAGCCCCTGCTACACGGTCTTCCTCTAGAGATATACTTGCAGACCCAGAGGTCTTTCAGCCCAAAATGACTGACTAGAGGCTTTTTCCTGGAGAGATGTACCTTATTGCCTTGTCTGCCAGTGCTCCTGCTCGCTGCCCTGCTGCCAAGCCTGCTCGCACTGTCACCAGCGCCAGCCTCCACTCAATGTGGTATTTTAGCAACTGAGTCACTAACAATGGCAGGGTCAGAAATGGTCACTGTAATTAAGGTCTTTATTTTCCAACATGTTTCACTGTCAGGCATGCTCCTGAACTTTTGAACTTCCCTGTCATTGGGCTGGGACTCCTGGGGATGCCTTTCTGCTACATTGTTATCCTGCTGTTATTTCCACTTATCCCCATCACCTTGGTGCTAATGGATACCCAAAATCCACAGCTCACAGTTCCGGGTGGTGAGATGGAAGTTCCGACCCTGACGTCGCATAGAGACTGCTGGAGCTGACTGATTGCTTGCTGTGCCTATGACTTCATACTACTGGGGCTACCCTCAGCTCTAAGTACCTGCATGATACACGTTCAATCTAACTCACTGTACTTCATCCATCAGTTTAAATGCCCTCATCACACAGATGGTGGAGCTATCCTTGTGTACACCTGATATCTCTAAACATGGTTTTTCACTGCCAGCGACAAGAACTGTGGACTTTTGACTGAACACTGGTGCAGGTTGCCCAGAGGTTGTGGAGTCTCCATCCTTGGTGAGATCCAAAAGTCATCTGGAAACAGTCCTGGATATCAGCTCTAGGTGGTCCTGCTTTAGCTGGGGTGAGGGGGCAGGGATGGGACAAGATCTGGACTAAGTGACCTTCAGAGAACCCTTCCAGCCTCAACCAGTCTGTGATTCCGTGATTCTGTGATTTTATGATGGTTTCACTGAAGATTTTTCAGCCCAGCCCAATGTGCAGATGTGCTAGTTGAGACTCACATCAGTGAGCCTGAATGGCCCAGTACAACATGTAATTAACCTGCAGAACTCATCACCACAGGGTGCCTTTGATGCTGAAAGTTGTCTTGGTTTCAAAAAGCAATTGGATTAATAAAAGCAAAAATACCATCTCTGTTTTTAAAAAAAATCCATAAGCTACAGATGCTGAGGGAATACACTGAGGAATTTTGATGAATAGTTTTGTTCTGTTCTTGCATTCACTCTGAGGTGTCCACTGCTAGTCTTGGTGGGAGCTGTGTGACCAGCTGGAATGTTCCTGCAGGACAGCATGGTTGGAAGCCAAACTGAAGACTATCTGTGTATAACATTCATATTAAAATTAAACTCATCAGGAAAGGCTAGAAAGAAGATATTACCTTCCAAGACAAGACTGTAGCTCCAGCAGAACAAGCTGAAACCTGCAGGTTCTATTGAGATTACCCAGCACCCCACTCCTTGCCTAGGGGTCTTTTTGGCCACTTCTGTTCTTTGACTGCTCAAGCAGGATGCTCTCAGCTCATCTCATCCATATTCTGGGTCTTCTTTCACCCACACCCACTTTTTAAGATCAGGTGCACAGAGTTGTATGCAAAAAAAACCCAGAAACTGAAGCCCTTACTGGAAAATTATTTCTGCTGATTGAAGGTTTAAAGCAGTCATCAAGCAGTGCTTTTCCTTCATCCCAGATCCAAAAGAAGATAGGAAACACCAGAGTTTGCATGATGATTTAGAACAGTAAGAAATACAACCGTCTGGTCCAGAGGACATGTCACCTGAATAGACAGTCAGGCCCCATCCAGGTCTGCACAGCATCCTGGGGTTCGCCTATTTTGTTTCAGGTGGAGTAACCTGCAGATGACCTTAATCTAGCACTGAGGTGGAATCCAAAAGCCTGTGTCCCAGAAATGGTTATCGCCATCCCTGACCTATGCCAGGAGAGGTAGTATCCTTCCTCCTGTGTAGGAGGAGGTGGTCATGGGAAGTGTCACAGGTCATTGATTTCTGCAATTTTCCCCATTCCTGTGATCACTCTCTTGCCACAGAGCAGTGCAAGTTTCTGTGCTTACCTCCCCGTTCTTAGTCTTCTGCACACTCTTCTGTGACCCTTTGTCTCTGCTTATTTCACAGCTATGGCTGAGCCTGGAGACAGACCAGGCTCGAGATCTCTCCGTGAGTGAAAAGCAGTGCCCAGCTGTGATGGTGGAGGCCAGGTGGTACTACTGGATTTCCTGTTGGGTAGGGACTGTCAGCATGGTTTGCAGAATGAGGACATACTTGTAGGGTCTGAGTCAGCAGTGGGAGGAAGGGCAGCAACGATGTGAGGTCATGAGGCTGGGGTGTGCAAGGGACCGGGGTGTGCTGTAGGGGGCTGAGGTCTGTCACTGTCCTCCAATCACACTTGCCCTAGGGAGACTTCCCCTACCTTCGCTCCTCTAAAGCACATGCTGCCACCCAAACTAATCCTTATAAGGCTCATAGATCCCACCTCTGATGGAATAAGCTACCTTTAAGATTGCAATGAGATTAATCTGTGTCTGCCATGAGGCTCTCAGTTAATTTTGTACTGGGCTTGTGGAGACTCTCTTATCTGTCTAAGTGCTAGCTTCTCTCTGAGGGCTGGTTTCCCATCTTTAGTGGAGGCTGACTATAGCCTTGCAAAGTAAAGCATCTCTTTTCTACCTCTCATGCACGCAAGTAATCCCATCCTGGTTTTCGACCAGAAAGGTGTGGTATGAAGAGAGGAGGTGACTCCTGCAGCTCTCTGTTCCTCATACACATGGGTGTGCTGAGCAGTGGCTGCCATGCAGCAGCCACTCCTCCACCCTGTCCTGGTTCTGGCGGGGACACAGGTATTCCATCCCATGTGAACCATGTCCAGTCCATAGCCGGGAGCTGGCCGGGGGAGGGGGTGGGAAGTCACAACTGGGATTGGGCTGGGAAGTCCCAGGTCCAGTTGTTGAGAGGTGGTACCATAATCATGTTTGCACATTCCTCTGTCAGTGTTATTGTTATTGTTTTCCCGTTCCCTTTGCCTCAGCCTTTTGCCTTTTTCTTCCAGTTGTCCCCATGGCGGTGGAGGGTTGAGAAAACAGCCGCCTGGTTCTGTGTTGTCATCTGAGGCCAAACCATGACATTCCCCATCCTCCCCGCTTGCTCCAACCCTCTGGTCGGATTGGAACAGGCCTTGCATGCAGCCAGTCTGACACTGAGTGTCAGCAAAACCATTTTTGGGCCTGGCACCTTCATGCGATTTCAACAGACAGAGACCTGGCTTCAGCATGACAAGTCCTGCTCTTCCCTTTCATCAGGACGTGCACGGGTCAGGGCTGTTTCTCACTGCTTAGGTTTTTCAAAAGCTCTATATCAAAGCCAGCCCTTGGTTTCTTCTGTTTCTTTAGTATATCCCACAATGGCCTTGTTAAATCACAGAAACCTTTTCAGTTTTTTTCCTTTCTTTCTTTTCTTTTGCCTTTTTTTTTTTTTTAAAAATCTTTTCATTTGGGGGAAATAGATAAGGGAAAGTGGTGGTTGGGGGAAGGAACTTTCTTCCATGACTTTTCTTTAGTGTCTTGCTTATCAAAGCAATGGAAAAGAAACACCAAGGAAAATGCAAGCAGATGGATGAAATCCTTTCCTTGTCTATTTTTTTTTTTTTTTTTTTTTTTTTTTTTTTTTTTTAATGTGGTTTTGGGGATACACCTTTGATTTTCTCACTCTTCTGCTATTTTCCGCCACCTTCAATTTTCAAATATGCAGCTGGGGAACTGGCCAGAAACGCCCCAGTCACCCATGGAATATCCCTTTCATTTTTCTTGCCTCAAACTCCCAGCTTACAGGCTCAGAGAAAACTGCTAAAACAAAAAATTTCCCATATTTGTGCCAATTTCCCTTGAGCCCACAGGAACCTGACAGAGCTCTAAGAAGGCCAAACTATCCCAGGGCTCACACTTCTGGTTTGAAAGGTATGAGTAATTTGGCCCAAACTGGGCACGTTGGGTTGTGTTAAGTCATCCGGGTGCTTGTCAATGAATCCTGTCAGCTCCCACCCAGCCACGGCAACAAACCCAGGACATCGCTCCTGAATTTTTCCATCTTTTTTAATTTGGCTTACCTCCACTGAAGTTTCCTCCCTCCTGACATGAAACTGGAAGTTTTCTCCAAAGTGTTGCTATCACTGCTCTTTCTACCTCCTTAAGTTTCCAGCCTAAATGTAGATGGCCTGTGATTCATCTCTATCTTTTCTTGAGCCACCACTATTCAATTGCTTAAAGCATCTCCTTCCCAGGCAGTTTGATTCCCCCCAGGTATTTACAGATAGTGGTCCTATCTCCTTCAGACCATAATTTTGTTTCTGTTTGAAGCATGTCCTCTAGACGGCTCTTCTACCAGTCAGTCCTTCTCCTGTGATAGTTTTCCTAAAGAATGCACCTTGAGTGGGACACAGAGTAGCCGTGCTAATGCATTGGGCAGATGGCCTCACCACACACCAAGCTAGTTCTAAAAGACAGATGGATGTGCACCAATGCTAACTCTTCTCCCCCCAGTCCTGGCCCCGTGCCCCAAATGCCAGCACATCCTCAGCCCAGACAGGGCTGTACTACACAGCTGGAGGGATGTGGGACATGGCTTATTCCCCTCTGCTCAGCACTCCCAGGGCTGCATCTGGAGAACTGTGGACAGTTTGGAGTCACTCTCGTACAAGGGGGATGCCAAGCAAGCCTGCAGAGTCTAGTGGAGGATCACTAAAATTCCCAAGAGTATTGAGCACCCTAAGAGCAAGAAATTGCATCCTTAAGAGCAAGAAATTAGGCAAGAGAAGCAGGAGACCTGCGTGTTTGAGCAGGGAGCTTCTGAAAAAGCTCAAGTGGAAGAAGGAAGTTTACAGTGCGTGGAAGAAGGGACAGACCACTTGGGAAGATTACAAGAATGCCATCAGAGTATGCAGGGATGAAATGAGAAAAGCCAAGGCCTCCTTGGAATTAAACCTGCCAAAGGATGTCAAGGTCAATAGGAAGGGTTTCTTCAAGTATATTGGAGGCAAAAGGAAAACTGGAGAAAATGTGGGCCCACTGTTGAATGAGATGGGTGCCATGGTGACCGAGGATGTAGAGAAGCAGGAGTTGCTTAATGCCTTCTTTGCTTCAGTCTTTACTGCTCATGACAGCCCTCAGGAGCCACAGATCTTGGAGGTAACAGAGAAGGTCTGGACGAAGGAAGACTTCCCCTTAGTGGAGGAAGATCAAGTTGGAGATCAGTTAAGTAAACTGGATATCCACAAGCCCACAGGTCCTGATGGGATGCAGCATGAATGCTGAGGGAGCTGGCAGAAGTCATTGCTGGGCTGCTCTCCATCATCTTTGAAAGGTCCTGGAGAACAGGCGAAGTGCCTGAGCGTTGTTGGAAAGCCAATGTCTTCAAAAAGGGAAAGAAGGAAGACCCAGGAAACTACAGGCCAGTCAGCTTCACCTCCAACCCTAGAAAGATGATGGAACGTCTCGTTCTGGGCATCATCTCAAAGCATATAGAGGAAAAGAAAGCTATCAGTAGTCAACACAGATTCACCAAAGGGAAATTATGTCTGACTAACCTAATAGCCTTCTACAATGGCATGACTGGATGGATAGATGAGGGGCGAGCAGTGGATGTTGTCTGCCTTGACTTCAACAAGGCTTTTGACACTGTTTCTCACAGCATCCTCATAAGTAAGCTTAGGAAGTGTGGGTTAGAGGAACTGACAGTAGGTTGGATTGAAAACTGGCTGAAAGATAGAGCTCAGAGGGTCATGATTAGTAGTACAGTCTAGTTGAAGGTTGGTAACAAGTGATGTTCCCCAGAGGTCAGTACTGGGTCCAGTCCTCTTCAGTATATTCATCAATGACCTGGATGAAGGGATGGAATGTACCCTCAGCATGTTTGCTGGTGACACAAAGCTGGGAGGGGTGGCTGACACACCAGAAGGCTGTACTGCCATACAGCGAGACCTGGACAGGCTGGAGAGTTGGGCAGAGAGAAACCTAATGAACTTCAACAAGGGCAAGTATAGGGTGCTGAGCCTGGGGAGAAATAACCCCCTGCACCAGCACAGGTTGGGGGCTGACCTGCTGGAGAGCACCTCTGTGGAAAAAGATCTGGGAGTCCTGGTAGAAAACAGGATGCCCATGAGCCAGCAATGTGCCCTTGTGGCCAAGAAGACCAATGGCATCCTGGGGTGCATCAAGAAGAGTGTGCTCAGCAGGCCGAGGGAGGTCATCCTGCCCCTCTGCTCTGCCCTGGGGAGGCCCCATCTGGAGCACTGAGTCCAGTTCTGGGCTCCCCAGTTCAAGAAGGACAGGGAACTGCTGGAGAGGGTACAGCAGAGGGCTACAAAGATGATTAGGCACCCAGAACATCTCTCTTATGAGGAAACTTATGAGGGACTTGGGACTTTTTAGTCTGGAGAAGAGAAGACTGAGGGGGGATCTGATCAATGCTTATAAATACTTAAAGGGTGGATGTCAGGAGGATGAGGCCAGTCTTTTTTCAGTGATGCCCAGTGACAGGACAAGAGGTAATGAGCACAAACTTGAGCATAGATAGGAAGTTCCATCTAAACATGAGGAGGAGCTTCTTTCCTTTGAGGGTGGCGGAGCACTGGAACAGGCTGCCAAGAAAGGTGGTGGAGTCTCCTTCTCTGGGGACATTGAAAACCTTCCTGGACATGTTCCTGTGCCACCTGCTCTAGGTTATCCTGCTCTGGCAGGAGGGCTGGAGTAGATGATCTCCAGAGGTCCCTTCCAACCCCATATCACTCTGTGATTCATTCTGTGATTCTGTGAGCGGATGGCCTATGAGGAACTGGGTCTGTTTGGCCTGGCTGGGGAAGAATCTATAGGAAAGGCATGGTCAAAAATCTCTGGCCCTGGAGATTTTCAAAACTTGGCTGGACAGTGCCATGAGCAATCTGATTTGACTTTGAAGTTAGCTCTGGGGAGGGATCAGGAGGGTAGGCTAAATGCCCTCAGAGAGCTTCTCCACCTTTCTGTGACTCCATGTAAGTAAAGCCAAGGTGCAGGGCAGACTGCACTCATTAGCCCATGCAGATGCCGTCTTCACAGTTCTTCTTAGCTGTTTCAACTACATTCATCACCCAGAATATGCTTGACTGGAGCTGTAACGCCACACTGCTTGAGAGGTTTCTAGTTCATTACGTGTGTACTTCCCTGGGTTGGTAGGAAATGCTTCCTATTACACATTGTAAGGATTACACTAGTCTTTTGTGGTCATTCCTCAAACAAATGAAAGTGCTAGGTGATCACACTCTAGGAACATGATTCCCATATTTCCTACGAGATGTGCTGTTTGCATTCTTCTCCTGAATGGCACTCTGCCAAGGATGCTAATGCTGTGCCAGCAGAAACTGCCATATCATGCAGGGACCATCCCCAGTTCTGCCTACACACCTTATCTCTGCCAGGGGCTCTGACTGACCCTGTTTTCCTACCTGATAGAGGAGTCCATGCTGGGAAGATCACCCATTTTTTCCTCTGGTTCCTACAGGCATCCTTTATATAAAGGTAGTCCTAGAGAGGGAGCAGAGTGAAGAGCAAAAATTGGAAGGTGAGATGGCAGCCTGTCTTTCTAGGCTACCTCAGCATTAGAGAACTATCTGTTGTATCAGGTTTTGGGTCTGCATACATGGAGACAGCTGCTGGGAGTTTGGGGCTGTGGAGTTATCAGGGTGAGCAGGGTGAAGGGGTCTGTGTGAAGGGTCTGGGTTTAAAATGTTTGGAGACATTTTGAATGTCTCCACAGCAGTGAGACATTGCTGTATATAGAGTGATGAGAGCAGAACAGTGCCCAGAAGCTTCCAGAGGATGGGGAGGGTGTTACTGCCTTTTCTGACTGTCCTTACCATCACAAACTGCTTCCAGCATACTGGTCTTCTCCTCTGCAGGCACAAGGTCTCTGGCTCTCCAAGACCAGCCCCAGACACTGGCCCTAATCCAGAATGGCGCTGTTTGCTCAAACATACCCTTGAGCAATTGCTCAAAACTCATCTTGGACTGGGATCAAGAGCTGTGACAGTACATCCTAACCTTACATCTTATCACAGGTTAAACCGGTCGAGGCAGGAAAGATATCTTAACATTAACAATCTGCTTCCCTTCCCCATTCAAACCTTACCATAAAAGCTGACAACTTCTCTTGATAATCTTTTGATATCAGAGAAGATCAAATGTTCTCAGATGTACACAAAGTATTTAAAAAGTAATAAGCCTCTAGAGGAGGGTTCAGCAGGAATTCCCCAGCCCACCCAGACCTTCCCTTCTGCAGGTAAGAAGCAAAGCACTACTTTGGCTGTTGTGGTCCCATTTCTTGTGGCCATTTGTTGTGGCCATTTGTTGCCACTTCAAGGCACCCCTACCCTATGGGTGCAGCTTACAGTGTCCATGCAGTTGTCAACAAAACGTTTGCTTAGGCTTAATCTGGGCCCTGCAAGTGCCAACTGCTGAGGTTGAGCTCCAGGCACAGCACGGAGCAAGGACCGGCACTTTCCCACCCAGCACTTTGGAGAAAGCGAGTCGTGTGGAGTGGGATTCACAGTAGCCACATGATGAGTGTAGGGATGGCGCAGCCAGCCAGTAATAAGCGCAAACATGTCCAAAATTTTTGCTTGCCTGGATTTATGACACCTCTCTGAAGCTAGAGGTCACAGATGCCACGCTCTTCTGGGGTGGGCTCTGTGGCACGTTCAAGTTCAGCTGGAGGTGGGGACAGCATCAGTGTCTTGTAGAAAAGCCTAACGGGTAGAACACGCTCCTGTAAAAAGCCACCAAAAAGGCTACTCGGGAACCCCAAATCCAGAGCTACCATTCCTCAGGACAGTGCCTCAGCTACGAGGAGGGTGCTCTGATGGGTGGGGGGTATGTAGCCAAACACTCTGCTGTGAAGGTAGCCACAGCATTCCCAGGAATGGAAGTGACATAAGTACAAAAGGAGAAGCAGCAAGATGTGGCCAGACTGTGTCACCTTGACTTTAGTGTGAGAAACGCCCGCTCACTAATAGAATGTGAAAAGAGGACAAAGCCTTCGAAGCAAAGATACAAAAAGATATTAAAAGTTTATTAAAAATGTACAGGTGAGCTGAGCCGGGTGCCCCTCAAAGAAGAGGCACACCCTGCTCTTGGCACTTAGAGTAATTATACCTTTTCCTAATTGCCTGATTTCCCTGTCCCTTTTTGCTATCGGCCAGGTAGACTCTATGCAGTTTACATCCTTTCTATGGAGGTCTCCCATTTAACCAAGTATTGAGTGAAGAGTAGACAGGAAACCAGAAAAGAACTTTCCAGGCATGTTGAAGAACAGAAGACATTTCTAACAGCACAAACTCTTCCTCCTTCCAGAATAGCACCGTCTTCCAGCATGACTGTGTAAATTTTTGCCACTCACTCACTCTGTGACTGGCTTTTGAAACAGACCTCTGAAAATCTCCAGTGGAGACACTTCATTAGGCAAACCAAAACCACCGATAGGTAGGAGTGTTGGAGATACACCTAACATGCCGTGATAAAGCAGAAGAACCCACGGTGCTGTCATTAATAGCTATTGTGAAAGCCTGGGAATGGCTGGAAATAAATTTATTCACTATTATCACTTATCTCCTAAAAATTTGCCTGACTGGGCATCTCACCTACTATTAAATCTCATTCTTTACCCTTGTGATATCCTGTGATGCTTCACTCCAGTGGGTGTAAGAAACCAGGGGCAAAACCTGGTAGCGGTGTACAAAAATGCCGTTCCCATAACCTGGCAGAGATTAGGGAACTGGGACAGTGTGAGCAATGGATCAACCAGGGGTGAAACAGACACATAGGAGCAGAGTGAAAGAATGCATAAGGCAGAGTCTCTGGGAAGAAACCCCTGGGAAGGAAGGCAAATCAGGAGACTGAGCTAGAAAACTTAATGCCTGGCCCAGAAAATGAGGAGAAAAAAGGAATAATTGGACATGAAAGAAAGAAGGCTCTAAGTAAGGAAAGTAAGCCACATGCAGGGGATCAGAAATACAGAAATCACGTTAGCTAGGGTAAATAATTCACATATTCTCTTAATCACATCTGCCTAGCTCTTTCAGCAGGAACGCAGGCCAGAGCACTGAGAATTCAGCATTTCTGGTTATAGAGGACCCCAGGCACTTGCCCAGGTTTGGCTTTGCAGCTTGTTAGCTGTGCAGAGAGAGAGAGAAGTGGAGGGTGTACAGGAGTCAGGGAGGTGAGAGCCTCTCGCTTGGAGATAATATGATGTGCACCCCCACGTGGGGAGGAATTACCTTGGCCCAATAAGTGCAAGGTGTTTTCACACTTAATGCGTTTCCCCAAGGTCTCCAGCAAAGGTGTCAAGGTGAATATCAAGTAGACCTGAGGAGCCCCAGGAATTGGGCTAAGGAGGCAGTTGCCACGGTAACAGAGTGGCTTATGGTAGATGATATTGAATGATATGTCACATTCATAAACTCACTGCACTGAGGCAGCGTCTCAGAGGGCCATGAATGCAAACCCAGGGCAGAGCAGAGAGTGAGCTGGGGCTGGGGCTGACGTCTGCTGTGCAGAGGTGTCTCAGTGTGGGCACAGACACGCGTGTTGCACTGGCACATGCTGGGGAGCATGCACAGATTTTGTGTGTGTGAGCACAATGGTGCTTGCAGGTGTGCTTACAGCAGGAGGAATACATAAGGCTGGGCTGTTGCTGTTCCTGGGTTTGGTTCCCTCTGGATACACATGACAGTTAGACAAAGAGCGTGGCCTGATGTTTTCTACTTTGTCAGGGGAGTGTGATTCTCACACATAAACACAAGTGATGTCCTGAGCTGCAACCAGAGCTCTACCACCAAATCACACTGTGCCTGGGGCAGCTAGCCTTTCCCATTTGATGCATTCAAAACAGTACAAAAACTGTGATGAAGCGATAGTGATCTGATCTTAAGGAGCAGTAATTCCCTTTATATTGAGGCAGACCCCTTACATTCATTTTATGAATGTTGCCCACATCTCAGGGATCTGAGTGATGGAGGACATGGACTTCTAATAATTCCCACAGACTTTGTTCTTCCACCATGGGAGACTTTGTTTTTCGATGATGCAAGGTCCCATTGAAGGTCCCTGCAGATGGGAAGGGTCTAGTCCGTTTGACCTGGCCCCACATATCATAGGTAGGTCCGCATCCCAGCCAGAGCCTGGCCATGGCTGGAGCAGAGCAGCATACATAAAAGCACCAGGTTTGGTTAAGGGTGCTGGGTTGAAGATGGTAGAAGTGTTGCAGAGGTGGAGCTTGTATAGGAATGACAAGGTACTCTGTGCTTCTGATTCTCATGATCCTTCTGCAAGTACAGAGTTGGCTCAGGCTTGGCCTTCATTTCCAAAGAGAAATGCCTCTAGCCCCATTGGACCTCACAGCAACTCTGCCCAGCCTCAACTATCTCCCTCCCATGCACTCAGTGGAAACAAGTTTGACAAAACAACTTTTTTAAAAAATCTGTTTATTAATGACAAATTAAAGAGATTGAAATTTCCCCCTAACTCTTTGTGTATCCAGGGCAAAAATCATGAAATTATTTTCCCTCAGCACTGTTTTCAGACCAGATTTGTTAAGTCAGCTGGTAGAGGGTTTCACTCCTGTTCATTCACTAGCTTAGTAGAGCACCAGTTTACAGGGGTGAGGGAGCAAATCCCTCACCTCTCTGAAAGGACTTGACCCACAAAGCTTTAACACTGTGGATTACTCATGATTTTGTGTTGAGAGATCTCTCAAATTGAAGCTGTTCCCCTTAGGGCATGGTAGCAATGTAAGAATAACCCCGTATCTCACTGATTGAGGCTTTATAACTATAGAGCATTGTATGCTAACAGTAAATACGAAGACCAAGAGAAATATTCTCTTTTCCTCCGGTGGTAGACAGTCCACAGTGGGATACCAGTTCAGAGGCTCAGGCAGAGGATGAGTATGAACCCAAGCTTCCCATAGTCTGCACCACTGCTGCCTGAGCAGGGCTATGGATGGCTTCTCTTTCAGGGTTTTGTGGACAGTGTCTAAGTCTGATGGGAAAGAACCTACTGAAGGAGCAGGGAATGGTGCTGCTAACTGTGATAGTGTTTATTTCTGGGCAGAGGTGGCAATAGAGCTTCTACAGAGGATAAAAAATTGCATCATTACACCTGAAAGTTAGCATTCTTCATCATTATTCCATGTGGTATGGGGAGAGGTAGAGAAGTTCAAAAACCAACAGATGGATCCAAACCACAGCTTTATATTTTTAATTCACATTATGACCTAGCTCAAGATTAACCTTTAGGATAAGCCTTACTAAAGATAGCTGAGCAGTGGCACTTCTTTCTGTTAGTAGAAGGTGATACCTTAATGTACTTACAATGTTTGCATTTCTCCTTCTCTCCCAGAGGATCAGGTGTTAAGCTCCCTGAAGTCTACACCCTGGTATTGTTCACAGAACTCGCTGGACACAGCCAGGGATCTAGGGTCACTCTGCACTTTAGCAGCAGCCGAGTATTGAACAAGTGAGCAGCCACACACCAGGGACATAGACAGAGATCACATGGCATGTATTCAAATGCCAGCTTCCCTAGGCTTAAGCTGGGAAGTTGGTGCTGTTGGGCAGGGATCTGGACTATGCAGAACGTGTCTTTCTGTCACCCTACAGACCCTACAGGAACTAGCCAAGACCATGTGAGAGATACGCCATCAAGTCCCTGCTCTTTGGACTGTTTTTTTTCCTTACCCAATAAATGTCAAATGTAAAGTGCCTAAGTAGTTAGAGCAGAACCTCAAGCCACAGTTTTTCCAGCAGGTGCCACACAAGAGACTTCCTTCTTGCTTGTTCCACACTCCTGTGGTTTTTATGCTCCTTTTCCAGTTTCAAAATGTGAACTGACATTGTGAGTGACAGTGGTGGAGGGACATACTTATGCCAGCCAAGCCTGGACAGGCTGGAGAGGTGGGCCCGTGCCAAGCTCATGAAGTTCAACCAGGCCAAGTGCAAGGTCCTGCACCTGGGTTGCGGCAGTCCTGAGCACAAATGCAGGTTGGGCGGAGAATGGATTGAAAGCAGCCCTGAGGAGAAGGACTTGGGGGTGTTGGTTGAAGAGAAGTTCCACATGAGCTGGCAACATGTGCTGGCAGCCCAGAAAGCTAACTGCAGCCAGCAGGTCCAGGGAGGTGATTCTGCCCCTCTGCTCCACTCTGGTGAGACTCCACCTGGAGTACTACATCCAGCACAGGAAGGACATGGACCTATTGGAGCAGGGCCAGCAGAGGGCCATGAAGATGATCTGAGGGCAGGAGCACCTTTCCTATGAAGACAAGCTGAGAGAGTTGGGGTTTGTTCAGCCTGGAGAAGAGAAGGCTCCAGGGAGACCTTATAGTGACCTTCAAGTATCTGAAGGGGGCCTACAAGAAAGCTGGTAAGGGACTTTTTACAAGGGTGTGTAGTGATAGGACGAGGGGCAATGGTTTCAAACTGGAAGAGGGGAAATTTAGATTAGATATTAGGAAGAAATTTTTCACTGTGAGGGTGTTGAGGCACTGGCCCAGGTTGCCCGGGGAAGTTGTGGATGTCCCATCCCTGGAGGTGTTCAAGACCTGGATAGATGGGGACTTTGAGTAACCTGGTCTACTGGGAGGTGTCCCTGCCCAGGGCGGGGGGGTTGGAAATAGATGATCCTTAAGGTCCCTTCCAACCTAAATTCTATGATTCTGTTCTTGCTTTCCTAAATAACTGCAGTTATACCTACAGATTTCAGCTGGGATGTGAGATGTAGCCCTTTGTTTCTTGGGCAGGTTCTCTGATTGCAGGATATGACACAGGCATAAGTGTTTTACAAGAAGACAGAGGTCTAAGCATCTAAACATAGGAATAAGTTTCATGCTCCAAATCCCAATTTCACAAGTTGCCTAAGTGCTGCTCTTGGATAGACACATGAACTCATGTGGAAGAAACTCCACACAACCTGTGTCATTGTCGTCTCAAATGTAGGGCCGTGGTGTGCTTAACATCATCATTGTCACAAATCCTACTCTCTGATCCTGTTTTTTCAATATTCACTCTAGTGTACGCAGATCCCTCAAATTCAGCATTACAAATCCGATTCCTGGAACTGGGCTGTTACTCCTCATGTTTGGTAGTGCTGCACACCACAGACCTAGAGTCCACCATGAATTTAGCCAGAAGAACATTATCATGATGGGAGGGGAGTATGGAGTAAGAAGAGAGTTGAACATTGATAATAGGGGAGAAGACTCTTCTGCATTGATGATTGGTTCTAGTACTAGAAAATCTAAACAATTTCAGACTGGACTTGGGAAAATTTGTGAATTACGCACAACCAAATGAACCCAAGAGCACCTTTATTTTTCTTTGTGCCCACAAAACAGCATTGAGGAAGCATACAAAGGAACTTTTTTTCCACCCTGATCCCAAATCACTGTTTCGAAACACATAATCCCTTTTAATAGCTTTCTGTACTGGGTGTTTGTGGCAAGGTTTTAGTAGCAAGGGAGGATACAGGGATGGCCACTGTGGTGGACACAGCAACGGACCCACTGTAGGCCAAAGCTGAGTTGAAAAGCTACATGTGTGGTCCCTCTGTGAAAATATATTTAAGAAAGGGCAGGAAATATTGAATGGAGAGAGCAGGGATTGTTGGTTTGTGGTTGGGTGTTGTGTGTGAGGTTGTGGGTGTGGGGTTTAGTTGGTGGGTGCTTTTTTTTTGTGTGGTTTTTTTTGTTGTTGTTTTTTTTTGTTTGTTTGTTTTTGTGGGTTTTTTTGTTTTGTTTTGTTTTGTTTTGTTTTTGTTTGTTTTTTTTAATGTGGTTGGACTCGATGATCTCAAAGGTCCCTTCCAACCACTAAGATTCTGTGATTCTGTGAAACAACAGAGGGAACATTAGGATCAGAGGAGAAGGTGCTTCATGGCAGAGCAGGTGTTCCCTGCAGCCTGTGGAGGACCCACATTGGAGCAGAGGAAAAGAACGAGAAGAGAGGACTGCACTGTACTGACTGCAGCCTTGTCCTGCACTGCTGTTTTGCTAATGAAGAGGTTGGGTGTAACCTTCAGTGACAACAACAGGGGAAGGATGGGTGCTTGGAGTGAAGTTAACCCTGGGAAAGGGGGGAGGAAAGGTGTGGTTTAATATTTGGTTTTTTTGCTTCCTAATACCTAAAGCAGCAATTAAATATATTAATTTGGCACTAAATTAAATTCACCCAAGTCAAGTCTATTTTCCCCGATGATGTTACTTGGTAAGTGATCTCCTGTCTTTCTCTCTTCTCATTCCTGATCTTCCAAATCTGTCCCCGTACTGTTGAGGAGGAGTGAGCAGCTAATTAAGAGTTTTCCTGCTAGCCAGGACCAACCCACCAATGTCCATGCTTTGTTACCAGAGGTCTAAGTCTGTCTACATCAAAAAATGTTTTTACCAGACTTCCTTTGCCAGCTGTTATAGATTCCTTTCTGCTAGTGTCTGCTCATCATTACATCATTACCACTCCAACCTGTGTTTCATGCACAGCAGGTCTCAGCTGTAATGCCAGACTGGCTTCAGATCTCTGGTCCTAGATCTGAGCCACACGTATGTCCAACAGACACTCTTACACATTGTACATTGGAGAATTAGACTTTGAAATGCCAAATAGTTTTGAATCTGATGTTATTTAGTTTTTAGTAATATCACATGCTGTAAATTTTTCTACCACCTAGGCTATTAATTCAAAATCTGTTCTCTAGGAACTCTCTATTACATACACACAATTCTCTTTACCAACAAAAAAGTAATCTTGTAGACAATACAGTGTTCATTATCCTGTTTTTCCCAAATGTACAACAAAACTTACATACACACTTACTTCTTGCATCATTATTTCTCAGTGAAGCAATGCCCATCTCATATTAGATCTGTGTTATCACCAGAATTTTTGTTTCTAATGTACTTGAAAAACTCCTTAACTCTATTGATTGTAGCTATGGGCTTTTCTCTGCTGACCTTAACCCCTTTTATCAATTTTCTGTTCTCTTAAATGTCTGCTTTTGAAAGATCATTAGGTATCCCCCCTCTCCTACTCTTATTTACAGCTTTTTCTTTTTCAGTAGTTCAGCCCTGGTCAACTGGGAGGTGGGGAGTCAAGCAGCAGGAGCTGCTGTTCCTGAAAAGAAAAGATGGGCCCTGAGGAAAGAGAAATGTGGGACGGACAGATGGGACAAGATGAAGGGGGGTGGTTTGACTAGGATACCTTGAGGGTCTGGGAAGAGAAGAAATGGATGGGTGCCTAAGAGATGAGATTGCTCTTGTCAGCATCACAGCCTACTACTGAAGAACTGCGACAAGCAGTTTAAAAATGTGAGTGATTGGTGGTCTCCTGTTGTTCTGCAGCTGTGCTCCATAGCTATTCTGGCCACGTGGGAATCTCAGCAGTTTACAGTATAAGTGACATGTTGCCACTTCACTGATCAAGGCAACACTGTCCTGCCGCAGGGAAGAGAGGCAAGATGCAGGAAAGAAGCAGAGGGAATGGAGAAAGCTGCTCAGCCCTAGATACACACAAGTAGCAATAAAGTCACTGCTGGACACAAAGTGACAGGAATAAAGAAAACACTCATAAAAAATGATACTATCCAAAGGTTAAAGAACGTAAAGCAAAGGACAAGTGTCATGATGTGGCATGATAAGGTCTAGGAGAAAGCACAGGTCCAGCAATAGTGTCTTTCCCACTTCCCAAAACTAGTTCGAAGCAAGAATGAGTGCTTCCAGCTGATGGAAGGACGACGTGAGGGACAGCTGCACAATACCCTTGTCTCCATTGTGTTTCTGGAGCACATCTCCTCCTTTCTCTGCCCAACAGAGGAATCTTCATGGGACCCCATTGCAGAACATGAAAAACCACAGCTCAGAACCAGAGGAGCCATTTGCATAACTTGATGCAAAATGTAGAAGCCATCTCTGTAGTCCCTAGAGCTCCAATTCACCATGTCCCTCTAGTGAAAGTTATTTTTTATGCTCTAAAGCCATTAGCTGTCTTCTCCCCTAGTGTTCCACTTTTTCCTCCTTGTCCTGCTCCTCTCTCCTGCATAGCTCCCCTTCCTTGGTGCACCTGGCTGAGCTCTTTGGTGATCTTGTACCCATAATCTTGTATAAAGGGAGTATGCCTTTCCGCTTTTCCACCACTGACTGCTACCACATATCCCCCTGCAATTTCCTTACAGGAGATTATGAGACAAGACCAACGTCCATGCCTGGCAGGGGGAGTGGTGAACCTCTGATCTAGCAAAGCAGTCTGGTGCAGACAGACACCTCTGGCCAGGAAGTCCTGCTTGTGAAGCACTATACCTGAAACCGAGCCAGAAACAGGAACTTGCAACCAAAAGCTGTGGGTTAGAAGTTGTTTTAGCTGAATGTACTGGCCCTTGTGCTAAGTTCTGCACAGCTCCACACACGGTGAGTTATGCAAATAATACCTTAAGCTACTTTCTTTGTGTTTACAAACTGTTTACACATAGCTATAAGCACAAAAATATTTTAATGCATAGGGAAAGGTATCATTTGGTTCACAAAAGGTCTGGCTGCTTCACGTATGACTCCAGTCTCCTTTCTCAAGTAGAAGAGGCACCGTAAAATACAGAAGTTGGCAAATGACAGGATAACAAGCCTTCTGGATGGGAAAACTGCACACAGAAAGCCACATCCTGTCCACTGACTAGTTGGGTGTGCAAGATTGGTTTGGTCTACCAATTGTTTCTGGCAATTTAGTTCCACAAGCCCTGTGCATTTTAAAAAGCATGACTAGGATGAGATGTCTGCTAACAAAAGCTGCAGCTGGAGAAAGGAGATGAAGAAGAACATACAAAATACAGTCACCCAATCTACAGGAAGAATAATACAAAAAGAACTGTACTTTGCAAGCAGTAGCCTGTTGTGGGGGTTTTTTTTTGGTTGGGGAGGGCTTTGTGTTCCTTGGTTTTTGTTTTGGGCTTGGTTGTGTTTGTTTTTTTTTTTTTCAGAAAAGAAGATTATGGCCTTGAAAGAAATTGAAATAATCAAAAACAATGCTACAGAGCTGCTAGAGGAGTTAGATAACTGGGACCAAAAGATATTTCTGCAAAGGTTTTAAAGGAGTTCCTGAGGCTGTTTTTCCAGTGTCTTCATGGACTTTGCATCAGCCCTTATACCCGTACTAATAGCAATTACCAAGAAGATTAGAAAGTTGCTCATTGGTGTCAGGAACACTAGTCCCAGAGAAACAGTCTAATTAAGAATCAAATAATACAGCACTTAGATAAACGCAGTGTAGCTTGATTGGGTCAAACCATCACAGCTTCTGAAGGGAAAAGTATGCCTTGTTAACCTGAAAAAGTTAATAAAATTGGAGAGCAAGGTGACCTAAGTGTATGTAATTTACTTGGATTTTTGAAACACTTTTTATAAGGTTCCTCCTAAAAGACTATTAAGGAAAATAAATAGCTATAGGATAAAGGAAAATGATTCACTGGATTAATAACTAATTTCATTAAAAGATCCAAAACAAAGAAATGTAATGGAAGTTTTTTCCCTAGAGTAGTAGAGGTAAGAAAAGGATTTTCTTCAGGAGCCAGTGTTATTTTTTATAGTCTTTAATTAAATAATTAAAACTATGTTAATTATATTGTCAATGCAAAACATATATTTAAAATATAGGAAATACCAGACTTTCAGCTGTCCCTTGTGACAGAACTTTCAACTGTCCATAACATTCAGATGGATCTTCTTGGTCCTCTTCCAAAAATAGAAAGAAAGAAACTTCTCTTAAACACAAAAAACTCCCTGATGTTATCTGAAAAAATTACAAGAACAAGGAGGACTTTTTTTCTCCAGTCTGCCCTCCAGATTCAACACCCTGATGATATTCTGGGGAATATCTGTGTTCAGTCACTATTTCTGAGGTTCTCTTGCCTGCCACATGCCTTGTCCACACACCTGCCACACTGACCATGGTGTCTTGTGATTCAAGCCAGTTACCAATGCTGCCATATCATGTCCCTTCTCCTCAAAGCTGCTGGAGGACTTCACCAATGCACTGGCCTCTGATGTGTCCCTAACACCTCTGGAGGAAAGATGAGAAATGGTCCTTGGAGTTTGACATCTCGGATAGCTGGAAAGGAGGTTTATGAAGAAGTAAGAAGTTAGTCAGAGCATCCAAAGCTGAAGTCTGAGCTGAGATCAGACAAGGATGAGATGCTGATGTGTTATATTGCTTCTGAGGGTTTCACACAGGTATCATGATGCATAGATGGTCACTGCAGCATACAAAAATCTTCATGGCACAGACACGGGTGTACCACCACTTGTTTTTTGGATGGTCAACTTGGTCTTGCTGCCCTCTCAGCAAACCACCAACATTGGGTCCATAACGGAAAGCCCATGTGGTGCAGTTCTGGACCCAGGATTGATTTATGTGTGTGTGAGGATTGCTTTGTGTACTACCCAGAGCATTGAGAAACTTTCCCAACAGCTTAGAGCACCAACTGCCTGAGGCAGGAAAGTGCCATTGATGGTGCCAATGGTGTACTAGTGACCCTGGCCCTGAGAGAGGCAGTGACATTTGTGCTATTTTCAGGAACAAATCCTCCTCCTGTCTATAGGAGGTTCATTGAAGGTGTGTAGATCCCATATACAGGGAGAAACAGGCAGTGATACTTTTGGTGAACCATAAAGAGGTACTACACAGGCTGGGCTTGAGGAGTTAGCATGCTGGTGAGCTCTCTGGGGCCTGTTGCTCCAGCTCCTGTAAGGATCAAGGTGCAGTTATAACAGTCAGAGAAAAATGTCGCCTGCTCTCTGTATACCTACCCTTGGCCTCCCACTTATCTCATGGCCTCTGACCCTCCTGTTCCCTCATGAAGATCTTGCCCTAATTGAGCTCAGACCTACCTAGTCTGCTTCTGGTCCTCCTGCTTCATCCTTCTTTTCAATAGAAATAACCCAGGGTGACCAACCTGGGACAGTGTCAAAGACAGGCAAGGACTTCACATATCCACACGCATGGAGACCACATGGATTGGTCTCCATGAGCTGTGCAATTTGTTTTCAACCCTTTTGAATTTCAAGCAAAACACTGGCACCCTCAACAGCCTTTATGGTGAAACAACTCAGATTTTTTAATTGAGTATCACTCATCTTATGCTCAGCATAGCAAAGATTCCTATGGGGAAACAGCACAAGCAGGCAATTACAAAGTCCATGTCATAAGGGAATGACTTAGCAACTTGACCACATTTCATGTAGTTCTGGGGAATGAGGACTGTCCATGATTTCATGCTTTAAAAAAGCTAAAAGACACACCAAAAAAAAGTCCTCAGCATTGCAATTTCATGAAGTTCACTTAAGCTAACAATACACAGAGTACTGGGGAAAGAGGAAAGGATCACCCCCATACTCCAAGCAGTTCTGTCTTAAAGACCCATGATATTGCTCAGGGACTTGTTAAGTCAAGTTTTGAACATCCCCAGTGATGGACATCCCACAGCCCTGTTGAGCCACTCTGCCGGTGCCTGGCCATAGTTTGCTTCCCCCTTGGTCCTGGTGGTCTGAAATGACATAGGTTTCGAGAAAACAGAAGATTATGTGACTGTATGAAGTACCTCATATTTCTGCCTCTTTGCCAGGGCGCTTTCTCTTCAAGTCTCACATCTGACATTCATCAGGCACTTCAGCCTGGCACAGAGCATAACTTATACCAGATACATCACGATATTAGACGATAAAAAGGACAGACTAGCAATTTACTGAGAAGCCCTAAGGAAAGGAAATTCAATGCAGAACCAAAGGCATTCCAAACTAAGCTGAAATTGAGCGGAAACCCAAAGAGCAGAGCAGAGCAATGTGAAAACCAATAATCAGGTAACACAGCCTCCTACAGATGGTAGATTTTCATCTTCTCCTTGTATTGGGCAGTTTATGATCTGACCTTACTGTTGATCCAGCAAAGACTTTGAGCGTCTCGCTTTACTACTGCATTAACCCTTGCTCTTCTCATGTATAGTAAATGTTCTGCTCTCATGGGATGGACCTAGGAGACAGATGAGCTATGTCTCGTGATGCTTGGATAGCAACTAGCTACGTAGCATTGTGGGGCTACATCCCGTGAAAAGATGAAAAGTCTCAGTACTTTCTGCACAGGGCAATGGATGCCTGCCACCACATTTCTAATCAAGAAACATGAAGGAGGGATTTTGCTAGATTACCAGTGACAGTGAAGGAAGCCACAGCTGACATATCAGACTGATTAAAAGGTTATTTTTCTCAGGGCACGGCTAATAATGCAGAGCTACAGTAGTTTGATTCTTGTAATTATACTCACTATCATTATTATTTGTTTGTAGGATGGTTATGCCAAGGGGTCTTGCTGGAGCCTGGAACCACGTTGTGCTGGATACGGCACAAACACATATCAGAAGCAATTTGAGAGATAGTACTATAAATGGATGAGGCAAAGAGTGGGAGGAGAAACAGAGGCATGGAAATAAGAAGAGTTTCCCATAGATTGTTTAGGGTATCAGCCATAAGTTGAAGCCATCCAGGTCTCCAGTGTTCTGGAGACCTACTCAGCTGAGTGAATGGAGAACATCCCAGCTTTGAAAAATGGTGTTTCCTCTAATTCTTTGACCACAATTCTGACATTTTAGGTCTTAGATCATTTTTCCTAGTTATGAATGGAAAAGGTGAACATTTTTTATATCCATTCTACAAGAAAATATAATTTTCATTGTCGTGTATCTTTTTTTTTTTGTCACTATTCATAATGACTTCTACCCTACACTGGAAGCAAAAATGTAGCATCCCATGAAATTACAAAGATCACAGAAGACTTCAGAGCAATTGTAGAAAGCTAGGGAAAATCCTGTCCTGTTCCAAGCAAGAAGAATCAGAAAATAAAAAAACTCTCTAATTTTATGTTATGTTATAAAGCCAGACAATTGGGGTTTAGGATATGCAAGCTGCCTTTCAAAGAGGATGGCTGCTTTCCAGAAAGGTAAATGGGTAGGACAAGGCCTCATCACCTCAGATGATGACCAGCTGTATGGACTGAGAAGATATTGGACTACCATCACAAGAGACAATGCCAAGAAGCTAATCCGATACCTAATATGTATTAAAAGTGACAGAGACCTGACACTCAGTGACAATGGGAGAACGACCAAACTGTCAAGCAAATTTGAGATGCTCATGTACGGGACCCGAAACTGTTATGGCATGTGGAAGGGCAAAACAGGGGCCTGAAAGTCACACAGGTACTGAGAAACCTCAGGGATGCTGGAAACCAGTGCAGATGGATGGAATGAGGTGTGCTTTGTGTTAGCAAGAAACAGAAGGCAGAGAAATGAAATGTTATGGCAGGGGCAGAAGAGTGTTTTGGTGCAAAACACTGCCAGGAGGGATGGCTGGAGAGAGAAAAACTCACCAGCCTCCTCTGTGCCCCCAGCTGCAGCCTAATCACAATTACCAAATGCATAGGAGATTTTAACGTCTCAAAAATGCATTGAAAGATAATTAATACTTATGTTGGCTCATATATTTTAGGTGATGGTTTTCTTCTCAAATGTAAGTATAAGACCATTTTAGACCTAGCTCCTGTATGGGTTAAAATGTAGTAAAATTTGAATAAAGTGTGATCGTGAGCTGACTTTTCTCACTTTAAATTTCAAAATGGACAGAAGTAGGTCTAGAATTAAGGTTTGGAAGCTTAGAAAGGCAAACTTTAAACTTTAAGGAAATGAATTATTGAGTCTGATTAAGCAGCTCTGGGATCCGTGTGCAGAGAAGGCATAGGTACTTAAAATTCAAAATTCAAAAGGGAGATAGAGCAGTGAGAAGAGGTATGTTTGAGAGGTTACAAACTGCAAAAAGAAAGTAAGAATGACTGAAAACCTACCTCACATAGGAAATTAAAATTAATAATAGCAAATGGTACTTAAGCCAGAGAAACCAAGGGGAACAAAGAGAAAATTAGGACAGTTGCACACTTGAGATAAAAATAGATCAAAAGTTACTTATCACTAATACTGGAAATCTTATTTCCTGCAGTTAACAGAAGCAACAATGTGATATCAAGGACATTAACAGGATTCCCAGTGTAAACGAGGGTAGGGCACGAGGCATGACATCTTCTGAGGTGAAGCCAATATTTAGGCTGATTCAAGTGAAAAATGAAAAGCTGATTTCTACCTAGACCATTATCAGCATTGGCATGCAGAATGAAAAATCAAGTAGGGACGATATAAAACAATTATTCAAACCAGGGATAGTCCCTATAATGGGAGGGTAACAAATATAACACTTCTGTCCAGAAGAGAGTGAAGAAGGGTACAAACAAGTGTAGGCCTGTTAGTTTGAGTTTTGGAACAATAATAGATAAAACCAGGGAGGCAGGGAGAAATGTATCAATGTATAAATCCTGAATTGTTTCAGGATAATTTAGCAGCAATTCTTCACAGGACTAGTGCTGCTTTACACAAGACATACATGAACTAAATCCATCTCATTTTCCATGAGCTTCCAATAAATTAGCCATGGATTTGGTCTCTGGAGCTGAAAGTGAATAAAAGGAGTCTGCAGTTGTTCACACTGAAGAGGTAATTACCAGAAAAGGAGAGGTTACCTGTGGTGGTGGTCAGAGACAGTTCTGAAACCACAGCTGCAACAGAAGCATAGACTCATGGAGAGACACAGGCTAGGACATCTGGAGGTCCAACCTCCTGCCTAGAGCAGAGCTGACTTCAAAGTTAGACCTGTTCAGTATGGACATGGATGCCAAAGACTAAAAATTAGGTATGATCTTCACGAATTGCAGGTGACACAAAACTGGGAAGTACTACCAAACCTGACAGAAGAATTGGATAACTCTTTTGGTTGAAATGGTTCATGTGAGGAGACATTTGTTAACACAAAGCAGAGTCATGTCTTTACAGATTCTCAACAAAGGCTGCATTTTTTTGAGCGTGCTATAAAACAGGGGTTCAGGAGTTAAGAAATAAAAATGCATGAACTCTTAGCATGGAGGGTGGAAAATGTTTTAAGTGTTTATGGATGCATATGGCTATTCACTTTTTCCACTATGAATACACTGGACAGACCAGCCCTAACACTTGTTCGAGACATGTTGCACAGTTCTGCCACTTGTGTTCATAATTACTTGAGGAGGAAGTGTTCATGTGAAAGAATGTATTTCCTGTGTAAATATCGAGGCAAAAAGGAACTGGGTAGGTTGGGTGACAGGTCTGTAACGATAGCTGAAGGCGGATCATGAGCAAGTTGAGACTGGAAATTAGCAGAAACTTTCAAGAGTAAAGGGCACCGTGGGTATCAAGTCAGCATTCACCTAAAAACCAGTGGGCAACTCATCACATCTCACGCAGGCAAGCAGAGCCACAACAGCGGCAAACTAGTTGGGGTTTAGTCACAGAGAAGTGCCTAAATCTAAATCACCTGCAGGTGGCCTGGCAGACAAGACCAGAATACTAAAATCCTGTCAGTCAAGTACCTGGATATTCTTGCACCATAGTCTTCACTACTGTGGCTAAAACATCTTTTTAAGTTCCTCTTTTATGGAATTTAGCAGTAAACCTAAAATCACTGTGTCTTGTGGAGTATAGATGGTTTGGTTGCCCAGTACATCTGCATACTTCTGCCCTATTTGCATT